>JASSUY010008664.1:0-24413 GCA_032466535.1 Forpus xanthops
AAAATCCAAAACACAGTGCTACACCAGCTACTACTTAAAGGGGAAAAATGACTGCTGCTGCTGAACCCATGACACCACTTTTGAAAACTTGGTGTAGGATAACCAACAGCATAAGGGTACTATAGAGACAGCAGGTAGTTGCACACCTGAAGCAGAACCAACCAGCACAGCCCTGCTCTGAAACAGAAAGTAGGATTTCTCTGAAAATGGGAAGCAGGAATAGTAACATAAATGGTGCTGAAGTAATTCAAAACAAAGAGGAACCCAGAAAAGTCCTATTCTTACAAAGGCTGAGAAACAGGCTGCTTTCACAGTTAAGAGTGTCTTATCTTTTCAGTTTTCTTAAAACAGCAGCACAGTGAGTATTTGACATTGGTTTGCAACTAATCACAAAACCCACCATGCAACTGTATTGAAACAAGCACATATTCAGACCAGTAACACTGTAGTATGAGAAACTGAATCTATGTATGCCTCCGAAGCAATGCATGAGACTAAAAAATGCTCATGGAATCTGGGGAACTCACAAATTCCCAAACCAAGTAAAAAAAACCTGTAAAAAACAGCTAATTAGTGGTAACTAATACAGGTGAATACTTCTAAACCCCCCACAAACGGCTAAAAAAATCATTCTATTTGGTGGAAGATAATTTGGTAGAATAACAGATTTTTCTCAAAATTTGCAGGCAATAGCTTGATAAAAAAATGTGAGTTAATTATAAAATATCTTTTTCCTAAGCCCTGGAATTAGTGAGTCAGTCTCTGGCAACATCCCCACTGGTTCTGCTGCTTTATTATGCGCCTTACATCTCAGAGGCAGTCTTTATCCTGCACACTGTAGCAAATAATAAAACCCCAAGTACAGATAAGTGAAAATAGCCGAGATTTTAATGCACAAGATGCAAGGGCATGGTGATGTAAACAGCTGGAGATACTTTTGTTAACTGATTCATCTTCTTTTGTTTCAGCCTGTAAATTGGTCTTCTGGCTCATCTGTCAGATTTGTTTCAAGCAATCAAACCAAACATGCTCTTAAAAAAGAAAACAGCACTAAGTCTAAGCACTGCTATTGTTAAAGAATTCCAGTAAATGCTGTCCAGAAATCCCATTTGGCTGCCTCAGCTATCCAAGAATATTTATTTTTAATGGGGAAAAGAGGAACCTTTTATAAGAATATTCATTTTTTTTTAAAGTGTGACATTCCGTGTGGTTGACAAACCAATCCGGAGAGAGAAGGCTCTAAAGAGTGAATAGTGTGACTGCGACCTGGGAATTGACAGTCCTTAGATTAAGATTCTTTATCCAGCTCCCTGTCAAAGCCATACTGGGTAATTTTGGTAGCTGTTACTTTGTGGCTCCCTCCCTTAAAATGAGAATATGCATCCATGTAAAAAACTTCTGCCTAGTTTATTCTAATACTGTACTTTTGAAAAACATTGGATTCAAGTAGAACTTCACAGTGAAGAAGTGATTTAATCCACTTTTCTACTGCAGTCCTTCAAATTAAAGGCCTCCGCCACTCCCTGTGAAGGTCAGATACATTATGCTTCATGAAGAAACACACTATTATTTTCCCTTGTTATGCTTTTCTTTCACTGCTAATTACTTCTGTAAATCTGTTTAACCTCTGTTGAAATAATGGCTTGTTATTGTTCTGACATTCTCCTGCCAGATCTGTTCGAACTGTTGTAGTAAGAGGTTTCTCAAACACCAGCAATCTGATAGAGCAGTCAGAAACAAGTGGAGATTTAACTGGGTGTTACATATTAGAGAGAAGAAACCATTAGTATACATGTAGCTGGTACACTTTATGGAAAGGAAAAACTAAAACAAGTAGGGAAACCAACTTTTTTTTTTACCTTGTCTTTCATGCCAATGTTTCAAGCTTTTTCCAATCTTCAGGTATATGCCAATTAAAAAGTAATAAATTTGCCAGAAATCTGATTGTTCTTTGTACCCATTGCAGGAGGCAGGGGGAGTCAGAATTCTCTCGCAGTCCTCTTCTTTTTAAGTTTCAACAGCATTTGATCCCATAACCTTGTATTTTTTTTTCTTCTAAACTTGAAATACCATTTTGAGAAAAACTGTAGAAGATAGAAGGCAGGATAACAGCACGAAGACTGCCAAGAGGGTACTTTTCTTTGCGTGCTCTTGCAAGCATGATACCTAATCTCTTATTACAAAAAAGGATCCCAATTCAGTATAATCATAATTACTGTGTCCTCAACAGCATTAACTTCCATTCAAGGCACTGGAAGACACTTTGGAATTTATACCAGCAAAGCAGAAATAAGGGGATTACAGTAAAGTTATAAATAAAAGACCTGATTAGGGCTTCCTGTTGATTTCACTTTCTGTACAGAATAGTTAATCTTCCTTTCTCTATGATACTTTCACATGTCATAAGAAACTACTTTAAACATCTGCTGAATAATCTGGATAACTGATAATGTTTCTTGCCAGAAAGATAAAACTAGGAAATCAGTTAACATGCTAAAGGGTTTGCCAGTGGCTTGGCAGAAAGTCCACCTTTCCTTGCGTGTTTAGTGCTCTACCAGAATAGTAATGTTAGATGTTACTGGGGTGGGGTGTAGGGGGTGTGGGTGTCTGCCTGTCCATCTATCTGTGAGTAAGCAGGTGGAAAGAGGAGTGAGGAAGCAAGCTCTCCATGTCCAAGAGTAACTGTCTGCTGGAATGGTTTCCATGTTTGACAGAACCATACCATCAGCCTTCCATGCAGTAGTTTAAACATTCCTCAGAGGCAGGGAGAAGCAGTCAGCATACACATCTGTGCCAAAGTACAGATGTTCAAGACCTCATCCACCATCTGTGCATGCCAAGCAAGTGGATGTGCCTCTAAGATCTCACTCAGTTTGTGGACAGAGGTTAGATACCTGCATAAGATATAATTAATCCTGTTATTTCACTGAATTTAAAAGTGACTTCTGCAACTGTTAAAAGTGGAGGATAATCTGAGAAAATGTGACCCATGTTATTTCCTTTCAAATGTGTATTGCTTTTTATTCATAGCTATTGTAAGATTAACATTAAAGGTTACCTCTCAAAAAAAGCCTTTACAACAGTTTATGGAGATTAATTTTCCTATTTAGGTAAGCCCAGGCATTCACAAGAACAATAACTTAAATAAAAATAGAATATAAAGCCTATGTTTAAAACATGGCCTTTATTAATGCTGTCTAGCGAGCTCCATATTTATCTTACATTGAAATAGTTCTGCTTTGCTTAAGAAACGACAGAAAAAGTGCATTTACAAGAGTATTTCTTTTTTAATTTTCTGCGAAAATGGAAGAAATTGGAATCACAAGTTGACAAATGTTGTAAAATGAAATTTCAAGAAACATCAATTATAGTAATGCTACGCCATCACTAGTGTTTTTTTCTGACCTTCTGCCATGTGAACCAGAATATCCCAATATACAGTCTAGAGCATCTATGTTATTACTCTACAGCATATTTAACACAGAAAAAAGGGTTTTAAGGACCCCTTTCAATGTACAAACATGAATAAAAAAATTGATAAAAAAATCACTTTTATACATAATGTATATGCAAACTGTTTTAAATACATGGGTTTGGAAGAGTTATTTACAGACTTTCTGTCTGTGGGACAATCCACAGACAAAGCATACACAGTTGCTTTACTTTATTGTAGCATCTCAACTTTGGGAGATGCAAATCCATTCGGCAGTACAGCAAACATAACAACTTGTGACAAAGTATCTAAAGGGCAACCCAATAAATTTTGTTCCTCAAAACAATATAAGTACTAGGACTGCCAAAGTTTCCAAATAAAGCCATAGTTTTACCCAGATGCCTGCAGACAGATCTATGTTGTGGAGGCTACATCAACAGACCCATTTGAAATACAGGCATGGCTACTGGATAAAACATCCTTAAAAGCTGTAACTGATACATATGTTTTATCGAAAGAGTGAAGTAACCTATAATTTTTTTTCCAATTTTATTAATATTTTAAAAAATACATAAAAATACAACATCCAATGTCTGAATAAATATATTTAACAAGTTGCAAGATACCTTATTTTACACAAAAATTTCAGCTTTAGAAATCTTGTTAAATAACTTCACTGTTGTTATATATTTCATTTTTCGTCTTTTTTGTAACAAAATAAAAACTCTGAAATTACATAGAAAAAAGACAAAATATTTTTGTCAAGGGATAAGATAGTCCACTGAAAACCTATTCACAATTCCACTGTAAACATTAATAAACATTAAAATATTTGCATAATTGTGTGCTCAAAAATCCTATAAAAAGTGGAAGACTTATTACAACTGTAGTTTTCAGTCAACTACACTTCCTTTCACAATTTATTTTGTCCCATTTACACCTTTAAAACTGGGCACATTGCTGAACACATACTTTGGCAGTTCTGTATAGCAAGTGCTTCCACAAAAAGGAACTATTCACCAAGAGTTAACGTACAGCTCGGCAAAAGTGCAGCAGTTACTCAGTTCTTTCTGATAATACTCTGATGTCTGCTTGGTGCACTTGCTTTTCTAAGAGCTCCCTAGAACACCTGAATGCTTCATTGGACATAACTTTTCAAATTTGATAAGTGCCCTTTCTCTGCATTAATAAAAACAAAACCAAACACAATGACAACCATGTCACATTGTGCCTACAAACCTTCAGTTACCAATGAGCTTAATTTCTCTGAACAGTAAATTAAACAAAAGAAGAGGGTAGGAGGGGAGAACAGGTACAGTCCAGCAGTGGAAGTGTGTACAAAATATAATTGGCAATGTCAAAGCAGTTGAGTGCTTTCTATGGTTGTATTTCAGGATTTACGTCCATGGCAGCAAGATGCTGGCAAGGCAGAGAAACGTGCATCACCTGCACTCTACAGCAAGCACGTTCTGTGGAGGAGAAGATGATGATGGACTCATTCCAGTGTCTGACGAAGCAGATGACATGGATGCTCCTGTATGTGACACTGCATATATAGAACAACAGATCAGCATCAGATTATCAAAGTACAGATCAGAATGAAGGTTTCCTTGCTTATCAGGTTGTTTAAAGTAGTAGCACGATCACAGGAAACTGATACAGGTATTTTGTTAAGTGCTTTCATTGCTATATTCACATAAACTGGATGAGTAACCATACCCTTTCTGCATCACCAGCCAATTGAAAAGATAAATCAGATGAGTCATTACACTCATTGAAAACTCAGAGCTAGCTTGCACTAGGAAATCCAAGTTTCTAATACACTGTTATAAAATAATCAGGGAATGCTCGTTAGGTTCAAGTACTGAAGAGCCATAAATATTTTCTAAACATATATACAAACAGATGGTAACTTTTTTCCCCAAAACACATTCCCAATTAAACTCAAGTAGCTTTGAGTTATGTATTTTCAAGAAAATTAACTTCTCATGGGTATCGGAAAGCAAATCTGAAAGTTACCTTCTCTGTCCTTCTTTTTTAATCGTTTTCGTCTCCTGTCTATGGTTGCTACTTCTGACTTCAGGGACATGTAGTATTTTCGTATTTCCTGTAGTTTTTCTTGCAAGAAGGAGATCCTTTCAGTGCTGCTCATATTGTCTAGTTCATCTTGAAAGTGGGAAGAAAAACCAGCTTTATCAAGGTGATTTTACACAATACTACCCTTTATAGCAGGACCTTATAGCAGTCTTCCAGTACTTAAAGGGGCTGACAAGAAACAAGGAAAGGGGCTTTTTGTGAGGAAGTAGTGATAGGACAAGGGGGAATGGCTTTAAACAGAGAGGGGAGATACAGATTAGATGTAAGAAAGAAGTTCTTTACCATGACAGTGGTGAGACAATGGAACAGGTTTCTCAGAAAAGCCGTGCCTGTCCCATCCCTGGCAGTGTTCAAGGCCAGGCTGGACAGGGCTTTAAGCAACTGGGTCTAGTGGAAGGTGTCCCTGCCTTTGGTAGGGGGATTATATCTAGATGGTTTTTAAGGGCCTTTCCAACCCAAACTATTCTAGGATTCTATAATGAATCTTAAGAATCTACAAAATGCAGCTTAAAATTTAATATACTTCCATAACTAGGCCATAAAAGTCCTGTACCTAATTTGGAGCCCCACATTTTAATTTCAGAACAAATTTTCTTATAAATTCCCTCTAATCAAAGTCATTTAAAGAATTCTTACTGAGCTGAAAACTCCATTTGTATACTCTAGATGAAGCATTCTGGTGGTGGTGTTTTTCTCTGTGTTTATCCTTCTCTCCATCTTTGATGTGAGGAGAAATGACTCTTGCAGGTGATCGGGAAATCTTCTGTGGTTTGGATGTATTCATGTGTTTTACAGGAGTACATTTACTTGAACTGTCCAGAACAGAGAGGTCTTCACTGTCACTACTTTGTCCTGCAGTAAGAAAAATGTACATGGATTTAAAAGAACCCTTATGAGCAACTCGGCATTTTAGAATTGTAGTTATAGTCAGAAAAAATGATGAAGAAGAAAACTGCTCCTTCTGGCTTAGGAGATCCCAGAATGCACACAAGGAAAAACCATGAGATTGAATGTATAACCTTGTAAGACACAACAGGCACTGAACTCTCAAGTGTATCAATCCTTAATGCAGGAGAAGGCAAGGGCTGACCAGGCCTTTAGTTAAAAAGCAATAGTCGAAATTTTTATAGAAGTAAAAAAGCAGCTTATTAAAATAAGAATAATAGAGCACTGATAAATTATGTTTAAGTCACATTTTTTGATGTTATAATACTAGAATCCCCTTTTCAAAGATCAAAATTGTATTAATATAAGTAGGTAGCCAATGACTATATATGTCTACAAAATTGCTTTGCACAACTAAAGGAACAGTCCTGAAACATGACTAAAAGCATAAATACTTTAATATGTAACAGAAAACTTTAAGCTAATGTGTGCAAATGTTTTAGTCTGCCACAGTAATTTCAAAGTTTTACACAAGCATGTCAAAATGTATCTGAATATTTTATGTCAGAATTCAGATTTCAGTCTGGTATTTACAAATTCTAGCAATACTGCCACAGGGCCTAAATATATTTGCTCATTCAATACAATCATCACCAGAAATGTGTTAAAGAAATGCAAAAATCAAAATTTCTACAGTAAAATAAAAAATGAGTCACATAATTGAGATAAACACACACAAGATTGCTTTTGCCAAAAAGTTATTCTTTGGCATTCTGTACTTCATAGATGCATTTTTTCCCCATGAGAAACACCTACTGTAATACTTTGAAGGAGATGCTCCTACTCAGAACAAGATCTCCTCTCACAAAATTCATAACCAACCCAATTATTGCAGCCTTTCGGTATTTAAAAGGTGCCTATAAGACATATAAAGGCATACTTTTTAGCAGGGCCTCATGTGACAGGACATGGGGTAATGATTTTACATTGGAACAGGTGAGATCCAGGCTGGATGAGAGTTAAAAATCATTTAGAATGAAGGTGGTAAAATACTGGCACAGGCTGCCCAGAGGGGTGGGAGATGTCACCATCCCTGGAGACATTCAAGACCAGGCTGGATGTGAGCTACCTGATCCAGTTGAGGATGTCACTGCTCATTGCAGGGGAGTTGGACTAGATGACCTTTGAAGGTCCCTTCCATCCAAAACTATTTCATGATTCTATATAAAAATGATCATAATGGTAAATACTTAGTAGCTGCTAATATACGCTGTTATTAAAAGCTTCTCCTAAGAAGTAATTAAAAATAACTAAGGGATCTCCAAGGAACATTGCTATTGCAGGGCTGCTGAGTTCTTTCCAGTTAACAACCAATAATTATGCACCTTAATAATATTAATGAATAATCATGAATAATGAAAACCACTGACAAGGAAGTCCCACCCAATAGAAATAAGTAACAGTGAGAACAGTGTGCCCTTATGCATGTTGATAGGCTGCATAACCCCCCGTCCTCAAATGTACCTGTTCCATTCTTTTCATTTTTGGCTGCAGTACTTGTTCGCTTTGGGGTACGCTTTTGTTTTTTTGCCAGTGTTCCGCTATTGCTATCACTGGGTCTTTTTTGACCTAAATGAGAAAATAAAGGAAGACAAGACACCTCAAATATCTCTGCTACTTGCAAACTCTTCTTTTTTAGAAGCAACAAAGAAATTTAAAACAAGACAAAACAAACAGCCAACTTTTAGTAAAACCAGTCTTAAAATGACTTCAGCAATCATTAGAGCAGGGAATGACTGTTGATGGGAACTCTCACCTTTCTCTCCAATCTCTCTTTCTTGCACAGATAGACTACAAGTGCTTGATGAAGTACTGGCTTCAAATCCATTAGCAGATTCGCTTTCACAGAGACCTTCTTGAGACTCTTCTGCCACACTATCAACTTCAATTGTCATGTCACTTTCGCTCTTGATACTGCGCGATTCATCCTGGCTAAGAGCAAAAGATGAGATCACTGAAAAGCTCGACTGAACGGCAGTGGGTAAGGCAGATAGATTTGAATTTGAAGCATTAGGATCTGGCTTTTCTGATATGATGTCTTCACTACTGCTCTTCTCCTTTTCATCCAAGTCATCCAAGTCTACTTCATGGCACAGCAGTGTTTCAGGACCAATCTGAGGCATTGCATCATCCTCATCTTTTAAGGGAACATTCTCGTTTTCTTCAGAAGGACATTCAGAGATCTCATTTCTCAGCTCTTGAGTGTGCTGAACAGATTCTGCCACCAGGGATGGCATTTCCTCATTCTCCGTTTTGAGGAACTCTTCAGCATTTAGCCCTCTACATTCTTCTGCTGCAGTACATTCATTGGTCCTCTCTTCAGATACAATATTTGGCACTTCCTTCTCACTCTGTCGTCGATTTCTTTTTTCAGGTGATGCCTGTTCTAAAGTTTTCCTTTTCAAAAGCTTCTTATCTTTTGCAGAATGCTCTGTCTCACTTTCAGTAGTGCTGGAAGTTTCCTTACAGTCCAAGGAAGACATGTCTAATCTCTCAGGTTCTGCAAGAGATTCATTTGCCACCTCTTCCTGGCTTCCTGGTGAAATCTTGGCATTCTCTAAAGAAGGATCTTTTGTCTTGCTCCTTCTCCCTTTACTTTTAGGTGATTTTTCAGCCTCTCTTTTGATTTCTTCTATTTGCTCTGTTTTATTTCCAAAAGTCTGAACAATTTGTTCACTTTCTTCAACTTCCAGTTTCAGTGTTTCTAGTGGCTGTACTTGAGTCCTGTCATCTTCTTTCAATGCATGAGGAATCTTTGGGTTTTCTTCATCTAGCTTCTCATCATGTAGCTTTTCACTTTTATCCAGTTCTGAAGTTTCTGGAGAAAATTCTTCATTCAAATTCTTTTCAGATGATTCATCTGCTTCACTATCAGAAGAGCCAGAGTCTACAAATTTAAAAAAAAGAAGGGAACAGCACCCTGATTTGTCAATTACAACACAATTTCCTTTTTCAACCACAGAAAAACTTTCTTCGCAGTAATCTCCCACATTATCAGTTTAGAATATACAATTGCAAACTTAAAAGTCCTATATAATTCAATGAACTTATTACAGTTCTTATTTTTACTCAAAATTTCTACGAAACTACAATAGTAGCGGTGCTGTCTGTGTTCAAGATGCATCTGGATGACACTCTTAGTTTTAGGTAGTCCCGCAAGGAGTAGGGAGTTGGACTTGATTATGAGTCCCTTCCAGCTTGAAGTATTTTGTGGTTCTAATGCTATTTCCCAGACAAGCTGATATAAACAAATTACAATTTATAGTAGAAAAAACAGATTCCCATAATCTGGTATCTATCTGTGGAAACCGCCTGCCCCACCTGACATTACAAGGCAAAAAACCCAACACTTCTCCCCTCCATGCATCCCAACAGTAAGAAAACCAAACCCTTCTACACCATGATATGGTCATTTAATTGTTAAACTACTGTACAAATCAGACAAATGCACCATATGCAGAGCAAGCATATATATGTTACTGGATTATTCAGGGATCTGTGCTGAAAGCAGATAGTGATTTCACTTCAGTTCTTTTTCACTGAGACTTAGAAATACCAAAAATATTGCTGCCTTTCGTATATAATTAACAACTTAGGGTGCATGATTTAGTACTGGGGCTGAGGACTTAATTATCACAATGAAGACTATCATACTACTAGAGTTGGTCTGCTCATGATTAGGACTGAAAGGCTCTTACTAAAGGATATGGAATTAACTTGCACAGTCATTTCCATGCCATAGCTCTTCTGTGAGCAAACTGTACTCTTCAGCAGTGTCAGCTCTACTATTTCCTCAATAAAATTCACAATGAGGAAAAAAATCAAACTTCTCTTCAAAAAAGTACTGAAAAACCTCAGAAACCTAAGCGCTCACTGTTTGAGCCTCCACCAGAATCAAACATTCCTGAGCTACATTCTCTTCTGCCTGTGAGGTGTTGCTAAAAAACAGAAGTACTCATTTTTATAGGATAAAACCTTTGCCAATTTTTTTTTCCGTTCTATTGCTTGTACACTGACAGTATAAGTAGAACTTTAAAGCTGCTGACAGCACTGTGTTACGCTGAAGTTGTCATATTAATGCACCGAATTACATCACTCTTTGCATGCACTTCCATGCCAGAACATGAGTGCACCACATGTACCTTCTGTTCCATTTGGTAATGGTGAGGAATCTGACAAGTTGTTCCGTGCACTTCTGGCTCCTGATTTACCTTCACTAGTAGGCGTTTTGGACAAACTGCAGGATGTGTTGGATGGAAGAGTAGATTTCAGAGGGGGTCGCCCACGCTTTGATTTTTGTTTCTCTTCATCCTTCTTCTCATCCTTCTCACTGTCTTCTTTATTCTGAGGTGAAAACAATGAATGTTTATTAACGCTTCACTGCTGATCCTCAAACCTTTTGCTCTACACTTCTATTAAAAAAAGTTTGTGAACTGAATAGCTTTTTTGAAAAATAAGGAATTGTGATAGTCACTAAGCACTGTACAGCAAAAGAACTTATATAAATAATTATTACTTTTGTTTTTTTCTTCTGTTTTCTCTTTGGTCCTCCTTTGTCCACAGGCCAGATAATCCGATCCGCTTTCACCCATTCATCATACCTAACAGTGAGTAACAACATACTATTATTATCACTAAATAATAAAAATGTTTGCAATATAGGGATTAAAAAGACTGAGTCACAGAAAACATTTATTAAAGAGACCTAAGAAAGTAGAGCATATATTTACAAATGCACGCAGTATCTGGCATTACAGAGATGAATTACATTTCTAGCCCACAGAAGAATTTATAGGATGGGGGAATGCAGATGCAAACTTCCCTGTCTCTTGCTCGCAAAGCACTGGAACCCAGGGGACCGTGTCAGCTATAGTTTTGTCAATTATTTCAACATCATACACAAAAAGCAGTTTTCACCACAACAGTAAAATGTCTTTTTTTTTTAAAAAGTAAAATTTTTAAATCGTAGCAACAAATTGGGTGAGATTCTGAAAAGCACAAATGCACTGCTGGATCTCCTTAATATCTCCTCAGTTATTAAAAAGGTAAAGGGACACATGTAACTATATCCCCCCACACATAAACTTTGTGTTGCCACATAAAGAAATTTGCTTAGTTTTATTAAAAATGTATGGATTTGGAACATCTTAAGTTATATACCAGAAGTGTTCTAGTTTCGAAGATTCATTTTGTGATATTTTTGTCTACATACTAACAATGCCCTTAAAAACAAGAGCAAAAAAAGCCATTTCTGCAGCAGTACCGAATATAACACATAGCTGGCAAGAGAAGCATTTAAAGATTCTGTAGCTCTTTGTAACAACCAATCTTTATAATCACAGTTAACATTCAATACAAGATTAAATTGTGTTGCCAAAATTTCAGTTGCTTGATACACTTAATTGCAGAGGTCTTCACCATCATCAGTGAGTCCCTTAAAGTCCAACAGAGCTGCTAACAGTAGCTGACACAGTAGATTACAGGGATGCTCCTGTCACGAGTGAGGATTACTCAATTTAAGCCAGATGAAAACTCTGAAATCTCAGAATATACTTCCTTGTACTTTTCTATGTTGTAGTGTAATATCATGAACAAAATTACTAACACTGAAAAGTGTAATATAGTCACATCCTGTTACTGTGTTGACAGTTCCATTCAGAGCCAAGTCACTGAACATCTTTCTATTTTTGCTCTTAGAAACGAAAATTCTTTTGTAAATAATCCATATAACAAGCAAAGACATGAAAGGCAATTGTTATTCTCACCTTACATTCCAACCATAGTAGTGAACTAAATATAAAACTTCTCCATCATCAATTTCTGTGCTTTTAATACTGGCTTCATAGATTTTTTGAGTCTTTCCACGTCCATATTTTACTTTCACTTTGGTTCCAGTCAGGCAGGGTTCTGCATCCTCCTCATCCTCTTCACCTTCTGATTCTCCTTTGTTCTCAATTTCCTCCCTGCAGTAAAGTGTATTTAAAATGCCCACTAATTAGAGACAATATTTCAACATTTAACTAGCATAGCCAAGCTACTGGCAAAAGAACAAGGCTGCAAGAAAAAATGGTTTTCATCTCCACTGCCTATGAAGCTTGGACACAGCCTCTCACATCAAGAACAGGACTTTGAGAAAACAGGAGTAAGTGCCCAAAATATCCAGAAAAATTGTAATACCTACAGTTTACTAACACTGTGCATAAGCTTGAATTGCCATCATAGTGATCTCCTCAGATGCAAACACCATTCCAATAAGAAAAGTGGATTATACCAATGTTTAACAAAGATTAGAAGTGTCTACACCTCTCATTAACTATGTCTACCTCTTATTATAGCTATATCTGATATTTAAGCATTCTACCTAAATGTACTTCCAAGAATCACAACCTTATTTTTACCTATACTTCTCTCCTTTTTTTAGGGTGAATTTAGCAAATGTATAAGTTAAACTACTAAAAAAGTCACTGAAAAAGAAAACAGTAAGATAACCTATAGGTTTGCTTTTGATGAGATATATTCATTAGCCTTCACAGCAACTATCTTGCTGTGGCAAACAATTAAAAAGAAGAGGGCAAGCACCATCCACACTGCTTAAAAAAAAGCTCTTTGTTGCCCATGTCACCCGATATCCCCCTGTGTCCTCTTACACATCCAACACTGCACCTTCATTTGAGGCATTTCCACATGCTATGGGGCTCTGCAAGATTATCTTTTCTAAACTCCACCGAGTCTTTAAAATAACCATGTGCTTTTCCTACTCCTCAAAGCTCTTTAGAAGAAAACATACAATACCCCTATCAGGCTTCATTCAGCGTTAACTTGCATCCAAACCATTTAGCCATACAGACAAGAAAAACAAGGCAGGAAAGCCCGTTTAAGCTGGTAAGACACTGCCCTTGACCACAGCCAGTTAGCTAAGAGGTCTTACTCTGGTAATGAATTACTCACCTGGTCACACTCATTTGTAACCAGGACTATATATCCAATTTAACTTGTCAAGCTTAGTCTGTAGATGCTATTTTTCTTTTGCCCTTCCATGTCTCTCCATTCTCCTCTTCAGCCTGTGTGTTTCATAGGAACTCTCTCTTTCCTTTCCCTTTCTTTATTAGCTGATCCCCTGCTTGCCTGCCCACAATACATCAAGTAACAAAACCAAGCACCCTGTAGGTTCACCAGCCATCACTAAACACTTTAACAAAAGCACAGGAGAAGAGGGTCTCTCTTTTCCATTTGCATTTCAAATGCCCATAAAAGTCTGCCCAAACAGTTGCTCTCCATACAGCACCTGACAGACACAGCCTAGTCTACTCTGTGTCTGTATATACCACTGTGACAAAACACTAACACATCCTTGGCAAGATCTTCAAGAAAATGAAAGTCTGCTGCCTACCAGAAAAAGATGCTTCCATAAAGTACAGCATATTTACAAGCCTGGAAGAAAATTTTCCCTTTCTTGTCTGGCTGCTGAGTATGTCCCCAATTTCTACATTTTGGTTGTGTATACTCCTGCTTGAGGTGTGGCTCAATCACGACACAGACATACACGTAAGAAGGTGACAGAAGTTAATGTTTACCTCTCCCTCTGCCTCTCTTCCTCTTCGTCTGATTCTTTGTCAGAATCCTCCTGTTTTTTAATTTTTTTCTCTTTTAGCTTTGGTGTACTTTTTCTCCCTAGTGGAGTTTCATATTCTTTCTTCTCTGCATTCTCAGGCATTTCCTCTGTATCTTTATTTTCCTTGTTACTGTCTTTTAATTTGTCTTGTGTTTTATCATCTTCACTATCTTTTTTAGCTGGGGTTGCATCACGGGTAAGTCGTCTTCGTCCCTAGAACAGAAATAAGAACAGTTTAATGATTCTTGTCAGCTATTCTCTGTATAGTCCAAACCTCAGTGAAGAGGGAAATAATATTCCTGTATGGAAGGAAAGCTGGAAGTCACAGCAAAAAGCAAAGTACTCTACAATCTTAAGATAATACCTTAAAGTCTTGTTATGGGGTGGGGGAGGGAATAACAAAAAAAAAAAAAAGAAAAAAAAACACCAAACCCCAAAGAAACAACAAATCAAAACAAATCCACCCCCCCAAAAAAGCAACCCACAACAGCAACAAAAAAAAAAACAAAAAAAAACAACAATACCCTACAAACAAAACCAAACCAAAATCACCCCAAAATAAAGCCATTCTGCTTCATCTAGAATAAAGACTATGAACTTCTGATTATCTTCTAGAGGATTTCAGGACATTTGTAAGGTCTGTTGCCCTGACAGCAAGGGCCAAAAAAATGCCTTGCTCAACTACTGCAATAACATTAAAATGCTTATAGAGGACTTGATGATGCTTGAGAGGCATCTTCATTTCTGACGGTGACCTGTTACAATTGCTGTCTGGGGCCATCTGCAACTGCCTTTTGGCGATCTAGTACAGGACTATCATTTTGGTATTGAAAGTCTCTTGACAGGGTCACTGCTTTGTAGTATGAACATTTAAAACACATTATGAATGCAAAATAATTATCTGGAGGCCATCCAAAGACAACAGTAATGGAGGTACTGTGATAATTAAAATTCACAGTAGCATAATCGCAAATACTTCAAGTACTTTGGAAAAATAGTAATTCATAAATAGATAGCTGGTGACTGGATTAAAAAAGTAGTAAGATACATGACCAATATTTATTTAGCAACAAATTAGCCAGCCAGTGCTAAAAAGCACAAAAAATTCTACTTTATCCTCTCACCAGTTTTCTTCCTCCTTCAAAAAAAAAAAAAAGGAAACAAAAAACCACACAGAGAACCCTCAAAAAAAGCCCCCAAAAAACTAACTCACCCTAAAACCCAAACGACAAAAAACTAACAACAAAACTAATGTCATGCCAGGAAGTTCATTAAGGCTGACACAGCGTGGAAAAACCACTTGCAGTTAGACAGAAATGTAAAACATAATACATAGTGTAAATACAAGTTTAGATGTCTTTTCATCTATTCATTTTAAAGACCATAAACTTGCTTGAAAAGCTGGTTTGCCAGAAGTACTTTAATCAAATTACATTTCAGTTGAACAGAATCCTTGCAACTTGAAGAATTTAAAAAGTAGCAATTCCTGTCCTTCAGCAACCATGCTTTGTTAAAGAACATAAAATGTCCTTTTAAAAGAATTAACAAGAGTGCCACAGCATCATATTCAAATTCCTTAAAAGTATTCTTGTATTCATCACGTTCAGTATCCAGCAGCTGATGGGTCACTGATATTACCTATGTAACTAGTAATACCACCCTCATCTCTAAAGCACTCAGGGATGAAGAAGTGTAAGTGCTCCTCCCTCTACTTTGCCTACATACTGTAAAATTGTAGTGTTTCTTTAATTAAAAAAAGAAATACCATGATAAAAACTAACTTGGAGAAATGCATCTTCCTTTGATTCTTAAAGCTGTAGTAGTCCCATAATATTTCTGCTTCCTGTCGGAAAGCTACAGATTCCCTCACCCACAACCTGCTGAGTTTCACAGGTTGCTATTCTGATGATATCCAGCCCTCAGTAGCTCTTCAAGCCATCCCTGAATTGAAATATGTCTGACATTCAACACAGCCTGAGCAAATCCCATGAACGGCTTAGAGTATGAAGAAATAAACAAAACCGATCTATTCACAGACAGAACATAATTAACCATTAGCACCAACTTTGTGTTCACAGAACTCTGTCCTATGCCTGTACAAGAATGCCAATTCAAACCTATAATCACTCCACAAGGGAAAACTCATTATGTAAACTGTCCACTATAAAAAGGTATTTTGTTAAGTACTAAGTAGAAACCAGTTCAAGCCACTTACCCTTGGGGATCTTAGTTCTGGTTCTTCTTTTTCACTTTCACTGCTGGAATAATTTTCTTCTGCTTCTTTTTTAACTTCTGTTGGGGGCATTTTTTGTTCCTCCTTCACACTTTCCTCCATTGGTTCCACACGTTTCTGTATGTCTTCTACTACTTTTGGTTCATTGTGATGGATGGTCCTGAACTGAATGTTTGCAGAACGGCAGTACTCTTCAAAACCATAAAGATACCTATACATACAAATAAAGTTTCATTTATATTTTCTCTTTATTGAAGTGCATAAACCCTATTTTCCTGCTCAGAAAAAACCAAAAGAAGCAGTAACTTAGGGGAGGGAGGAGTTAATAGTGGTGAGAACAGAACAACCCCAGCAAAACCAAGCAACCCAACAAAAACAACAAAACAACAAAAAACCTCAAGCCCAAATAAACAAAATAAAAAAGCCAGAGAAGGTTTTGAAAAGAAACTATTATGCACACAAGCCAAATGGTGAGAAAGAATCCACACAGGTGCTTCCCACAAATTTAATTTCATCCCCATCCAATTAACAGTTCATGACAGTAGAGCCTAAGAACACATATGCTGTTCTGCAAATGCATAATGACAGCTAAAATCAGCCTAGTATTAGAATACGGGCATACAAACAAGTTACCACATGGTAACAAACTGCCATGCATTAGCTTGTTTTCTGGTAACTGCCTGTGTGCACACTCTAAGCCAGTTATAGGTGAGAGAAATAGGAATTAGATTATTCCTGGAGGAATAAATATGCAAGTTACAACATACTATCATATATCCATACAGCGTAATTGTTTCTACTGTAACAGCAACCCAGTAGGTATTTGCCAATTACCCTTTTTATGATATTCTTCTCTCTAAAATACAGACCTTAAATATGTGCCCAGTTCAAATCCCACTGCAGACAGTCTGAGTATTTTCATCTTCATCAACTTTAACATGAGTTGCATCATTAGTCATCCCTATTCAATCAGCCAAATTTCCTTAGGTTCGAGTCAAGAGAACCTCATTCTTCCCTTTTACTCAAAAAGCCCAATTGTTCCTTGTCAAACTTCCAGGAGAATAAAGAATTTTTTTTATTTAGAAAAGGTTTCCATTTCAAAAGTTAAAACAAAACTGAAAACCAGGGGTCAGAATAAAAGAATTTAAGCATTTACTCATTACAAGCAGTGATTTTACTACTTCATCCTGTCACATCCACCACAGCAACAAAAACTAAATTGCCCTAAAGCCATTATTCTACAGATTCCACACAGATGGTATCTAAATATGCAATTTGAAACATGTCTATCTCTATCAATGTTTTTCAGGAAGTTAAAGAAACTGGCATAAAATTCTCCTCATTGCATGCAGCATCTACAAAACTTGAATTTGCCAAAGCTTTTTTTTTTACGATTTTATTGTTGTACTCTGGAATAACATCATCACATGCTGAAAGTGAATGCTTCTTGATAACGAAATTAGCAGAATTCTAATGTATTGCAGCAACAGGAACCTATGCAGCCCTGAGCACCTATTCTCTGTGCTCCACCGCTTTAATCCTCAGTGCTGGAAAATGCTCAGAAATGTTAACTGAAGAATGACAATTACTGTTTCACTAACCTATCATAAATTGCTTGAATATTGCACATGCTACTAAAAAAAAAAACACCCAGGAAAATTGTTTTTACAGTCATACAGTATGAGAACTTACTTTCTGTAAGCAGTTTTTACATTGTAGGAAGCAGCCGAGTTCAAAATAGGAATGCCAAGGTCCATATAAATTTGCTTCCATACAGCACCACTCTCAATCTTGGGGAGGGAAAAAAAAAAGGAAGGAAAAAAAAAAGTTTTCAGGTTTTCTGAACCAAGAACATTAAGGAATGGTATCTAACAGCCACAAGCAGTAGCCCTTAAGAATGAACAGGTACATAGTTCAGGAAACATTCAACACTTACATTGTCACACCCACCCTGCTGATACACCAGTCTAAAAAGCTGGAAGAGATTAAGGTCCTTGTAGCCCAGAACAGGTGGTTTATTGATAGGAGTACCTAAATAAAACCAGAAATAAGAACTTACCACAAAGAACAACAAACCACTTTTTCCATTCCTTTAGCACACATTTGATTTCTAATATCTTTCTACATTTTAAAATATGTATTTAATAATTCCAAAATAAAAGTCACAAGAAGTTAGTAATTTCCAGTCAGGAATTAAGGCTTCACCTTCTTTTGAATGCATCACTTATTTCTGGGTGGTTGATTAGCACATTGGCACCAGCTGCCTGCTAACTGATTTCTGGAACTTCTTTCAGATTTGTGCCATCAAACTGGCTGCATCCCACTGTCCCTCTCCTGAACAGGGAAAACAGCCAGAATTGCAGCAAGCTCCGCAGAACACCTGATGAACACTGTTATAGAGCAATGTGTGAACTCAAAACACTGTGGTCTGAAAGGAATGGGGAAGCAGCAGCGATGTTGGATTAGGAAAAGATATACACAGGCAAATTGTCAGACTGAAAAAGCACAAAGCCCTAACAGGACGTGACTATTTGGGACAGCTCTGGCAAAAAAGAATGAACTCAAATCGATGAGTGGCAATGATGTAAAGAACAATAACTGCAAAAGGAGAAACCAAAAGTGACTTGGGGGTAAGTGGCTGCATATGTAAACAGTATTCCTTCCAGCAAGGAAGGATATCAAACCTCACCCTGCTGCTTCTCATCTTCACGCAATTATATTTGGAATCATTAAAATAATGTTACGGGACTTGGAGAACACTGTCATGATCACACAAATCAAAACATTCATAGTGAGAGAACAGAATGTAGAACAAATTCTGTGGGGAAAGAATCTTCCTATAGAGGAAAAAAAAAAAAATTGAAAAGCAATTCATGTACACAGGCGGGGGGGAAAGACACAGTCCTGAAAAAGTCCTGTACGTTGCTCTATCAACATACAAGCTTAATGATAGTTTCTGGGCTGAGCCTTCAAATTTGGTGCACAAATGCTTTTTTCTTCTGTCTCTGTAAGTGCCTATATGTGCCACATGATCCCTATATGGTTTACAGTCTAAGAGTGCTTAAGAAACAGAGTGAAGAAGGAGGTAAACAGAAAAGGAGGAAGAATCATGCTACAAGAAAGAAAATTGTGAGTTAGTCCAGCAGCATAAGAGTATTTTTTTTTTTTCCCCAACCTGACACAGACTCTTACTCCCCCAAGGCAGGTTATTCTCCAGAAACACTGGTTATAAACAGGAGGCCTCAAAATTATACTGGATGAACTCCAGGGTATTTTTCACATAATACAAGATCAATTTCTAAACCTGTGGTAAGAACTGGCAATAGTGAACAGACTTGAAACTGCTCTTTTATGATTCTGTGGGCTAGGACATACCTTACTCATCAGGAAGCAGAGCCTCTTTTACAGAGGTAACTTGATTTCTCCCCAATATTTTAAAATGCAACAAGAAAACTCAGGGAGGAGTGGGGGAAAATATTTACACACTACATGCATTTTACATTTTTCTCTTAGCTTTGGTTGCTTCAAATTCAAGTACATCAACATTTGCTGTACTATAAGCTGCTACAAAAATATCATTCAGGTAACTTGTCAAGGAAAAAGAAAGAAAAATAGAGTAAAAAGGAAATAGTTGCACTTGCAACCAACCTCCACCAGTGTTATTGCTGGATTAACACAGTATTCAAATTGTAATAGCAAGTTCATGAATGAAATGAACAAATATACTGTAAAAGATAAAACATGAGGTTTTGGGGGTTGTTTTCTTTTTTTAAGGGGCAGGGGTGTGCGGGCAAGGAAGAGAAAACCTTCCATTTTAGTGGTAGTCTCATCAGAACTTCATGTGTGAATGGCTTATGCAACAACAGCTCTCCCAAGTCAGCAGGTATATCCTGCTCTCTATATAAAGCCATATGCACTTCCCATGTGTATCTTAGACCAGGACTATTCCAGTACAGTCTTACCTAATTCTGTAAAGACAGATATTTAAAATATGCTATTTTCTTGTTCTAGCTACAGGATAAAGTAACAACCTCTTAAGTTGTCTCCTCAGGCAAATATCACTGCTACACCTGCATACAATAGAGACAGTTCTCAAGGAGACTGAGATGGAATATCTCCCATTCCCTGCTGGCTGAATTTCACCGTCCATGAACAGCCTCCTCAGGTTCCAGCCTCAGATTAACAGCAACAAAGTTCCCAGACATGGCTCCCAGAACAAGCAATCAACCAAGAGCTTATTTAACAGGGACTGTTAGCATAAAAAACAGTTTTGTGAAAATAAAAAAAAAAAAAAAAACAAAACACCTCTGGAGGGATTTGTGTTTTTTCTGTGTGCTGTGCTTCGAAGTACTAGAAGTAGACCAGCCACATGTGAAAACGGGTTAGTGTTTCTCCTTGCACCAGACTAGCTGTTATCTTTTTCACTGACATGATAAATAAGCTTATAATAATACCCATTACGTTTAAAAGCCATTAAAATGAGCTGCAGATTAAATTATAAATAAATAAATACAGTAATTGCTACCTCTGTCTTCCATAAACTTGTAAAGCTGTTGGAGGAAGTTGTCCCTCTCTTCAGGATCAAGCTCTTCCTCAGGCTGTGAAAACAAATGCAGTCATAATGAAAATATAAAATATACAAAGTAACAATTTATTTATACAAAAGCCTAAGCAAAAGAACTAAACTCAAACCACTTCCCATTTGGCTCTGCACCCATATAATGGTAAAATATGCAGAAAACAAAATTTACTCCAGAGACTGAACTGTGTACCTCAGGAAAAGAAGAAGAAAATCCATGTCACGGAAAGCCTCAATCCATGACATAAAGAATATAAGTATGACCCTCAAAATGAAAACACTAATACACTTTCCATACAGTTCTAAGCAGAACTTTTATGCGTATTTAGAAGACTGAAGCAGTTCACAAGAACTCTAGGGGTTTTGGTTTGGGTTTTGTTTGTTCAGGGTTTTTTTTGTTTAACTGGCTCTCTTTACCCCAGCTCTAGCTAAGGTTGCAGAACAATTCTTTCTCCAGCCATTTCTGCTTCTGATTCTCCAGACAGTATTTTTACTGTCTGTGATTTAAGTTCCAATGACTGATTTCAGTTCATATTTGGAAACACTTCTAGTGCCGCATCTGTAATTTATTATTATAAATTCCTTAGTTTTACCTTTACAACTTAAAAGCCTCAAAGCAATGAGCACTTATGAACTTTATGGGAAGCAGTCCACAATGTGAAATAAACATTTTTTTCTATTCAGGTGGAAACCACAAAAACACAGTACATTTACTGGGGGGTGGGGATGGGGCAAGAGAGATATGTCTACATATAACCCGTGGATTTTTAAGATTCTAGCAGAGAGAGAGGGGGGAAAAAAAAATCCCTGCAACACTTTACAAATGCCACTTTCTTCCTGCCAGCCTGGCAATCATAGGGATTGCTGGTACGGAGTTTGCACAATGAGGGCTGCAGCTGTCTTGAAGGAAAGATGTAACAGTGTATGTCAAAAAAAATCTTATCATTCTATTATTAAAATTAACAGAAAAGTCACAAGCAGTTCCAGAAGGAAACAAGAATAGCAATTTCAATTTCAGTCGTCTCTGCATTCTGTAAACATTAAGCTTCAAGGCAGGAAGACAGGCAGTGAGATGTAAATGTATATGCTATTGCCTTGTTAACCAGAAAGCAATCTGCCCAGCATCAGAATGAATTTTAGCCCTGCGTGCTTCAGTGAATGCTGAGCTTCAAAGCTCAGCAGGGCTCACCTGCAATCAGGTAGAGAGAATACCCTTTTTCTATTTTCTCCTTGGGAAATAATTGGAAAAAAATTAAATGAATCATCACAACATTGTACATCATCAGTAACCATTTGCTCATACTGCATTATAGGGATTATATAAAGAGAAACAGTTATCTATAAAATTAGTATAACCTCCCAGGTTAACAAATTAATTATTGCTATATAAACCACATCTTTCTTCTCCCTAACTAGACTGCAAACCAACTTCAGGATAGAGAAGTTTCCACCATCTACTCTAATGTTTACTGGTAAAAGGCAGTACAACTCGAACTATGCAAACTAAATATATCTAAATAACAATAAACATCCTGAAATACTTCTGAATAGTTGAATTCAAATCATTTTCTTCATACGGGCATAATGCCAAAACCAGAACTGTATGTCAGAACTGCAGAAATGTAGGTTAGAAATAGCACTCTTGCAGACAGAATGTTAACTCTTTCACTGATAACAATTTTTTCAGCTGAAGAGAAGCAAAAAGGAAAGATGAAAAGCTTTTTTATATACTCATAGGACAGGGGCATAAAGCCGGACTGCAATATTCATTCACTATGTGAGACATGCTGAGTCCTCCACCTGCTTCTCTGTCGATGGTATATGAGTTAGGTTGCCACCCCTTGACAGACAGAGTCTGAAGAGCGCCTGGCACCAACACCAGAGTAAATACCAAATCCTTCAGAGAGGTGATTTGAGTAAGACCTGAAAATCTGATGAAGGAATAAATCACAATTCAGATATTTCAAAGTCTTTTTTTTTGCTACTGGCCAAAATGAGAAAGTCCAACCCTTCCTTGATAAGCTTATTACAACATTAAGATACATGGACTTTTATAAGCAGTCATTCTTTAATCCAGGTTATCTAATAATAACCGGACATAATGAATTCCTAGGAGTGTCTACTGCTCTGAGTTAAGAGTTTTAGTTTAAATACATCAAACATCACCTAAGATGCTGTATCAGCAACCTTAAATCCGCACCTGAAATCAAGAAAACTTGACACCACAACTTCTGATCACCTGCAGTGAGTGACTGAAGAACTAAAATTACCAGTATCTGTTTCCATCAGGTACTGGGGCAACACTGCTACCTGCCAGAACTCACTTTTATCCAGATACTTGCATCTGTTTTATACTGGGTGTAAGTTAAGTTCACAGTAACAATTGTACAAAATCAGTTTCTTAAAGAGGTCTGTCTGTCCGTTTCATTTTGTTCCATAAAAATGGTGCAAAAAAGGGAGACTGTAGTCAAAGATCAGTTCAACTGCAAGACAAAACAATATGCAATTTTTAAATGGAAGGAGTTCAAAATGGAGACCTTCTTGTTCTTCATCCAATACCTGTAAGTAATACAAGATGAGAAAATCTTTTTTGTCTCAAGGTGAGAGGCTGAAAAAGAATCTCCAAAATGCCCTTTTTTTGCCTATAATTAAAAAGTTGAAACATTATGCGTTTGAGATTTTTTGCTCCTGACTATCAGGGCACATCAATTACAGAATACTGTAAGGAGTAAAACAGTGAAATCAACAGGTACACAGGATGTCTGCATAAGGGAATTACTTCTTTCCCAATGCTATTTCTTATTGCTTTCCAAGTAATACTGTGTTGAAGTAATTTGTAAAATTATATTAAGAACCAGCAAATAAGCATAACATGAAACACTATCTTGCAGAAAACTTGTCACTGGTTTTGCACTGAGTTTTCTGGATGGCCACATGCAAAGAGTTGTGCTCAATGGCTCAATGTCCAACTGGAAACCAATAATGAGTGGTGTCCCTCAGGGATCGGTGTTTGGACCAGTTTTGTTCAATATTTTTGTCAGTGACATTGACAGTGGGATTGCGTGCACCCTCAGTGAGTCTGTGGATGACACCAAGCTGTGTGGTTTGGTTGATATGTTGGAGGGAAGGAATGCCATCCATAGGGACCCTGACACACTTGTGGGGCTGGCTGATGCCAACCTCATGAAGTTTAACCACGACAAGTGCAAGGTCCTACAGCTGGGTCGGAACAATCCCAGGCACAGCTACAGGCTGGGCAGAGAAGAGAGTCAGAGCAGCCCTGAGGAGAAGGACTTGGGGGTGTTGGTCGATGAAAAAATGAATGTGAGCCGGCAGTGTGCTCTTGCAGCCCAGAAAACCAGCCATATCCTGGGCTGCATCAAAAGGAGTGACCAGCAGAAAGGGAGGTGATCCTGCCCCTCTACTCTGCTCTCCTAAGACCTCACTTGGAGTACTGTGTGCAGTTCTGGTGTCCTCAACATAAAAAGGACATGGAACTGTTGGAACAAGTCCA
>JASSUY010008667.1:0-27776 GCA_032466535.1 Forpus xanthops
GAGGCACTGGAATGGGTTGCCCAGGGAAGTTGTGAATGCTCCATCACTGGCGGCGTTCAAGGCCGGGTTGGACATAGCCTTGGGTGGCATGGTTTAGTGGGAGATGTCCCTGCCCGTGGCAGGGGTTTTGGAACTAGATGATCTTGAGGTCCTTTCCAACCCTAACTATTCTATGATTCTAAGATGTGGATCTTGCCTTTTTAAATGTAACTGTAATTTTTAAAGGAAGACTACTAAAGATGTGTGTTGTGGTTTAAGCCCAATCAATAACTCACAACCAGGTAGCTGCTCGCTCACTCCTCCCCACTCCTTCCTCCCCCCCCCGCTCACATTGGAATGAGGAGAAGAATGGAAAGAATGTAACTCCCACAGGTTGAGATAATAACAGTCCAGTAACTAAGGTATAACACAAACCACTGCTGCTACCAACAATAATAATAATAGTAAGGAAATAACAATGGGAGAGAATACAATCGCTCACCAAGCCGCTGACCAATGCCCAGCCAGACCTGAGCAGTGATCTAACTCTTCTGGGTAACTGCTCCCAGTTTCTGTACTGTGCATGATGTGCTGTGATATGGAATACCTCTTTGGTTAGTTTGGATCAGGTGTCCTGTCTTGGCTTCTTCCTGGCTTCTCTTCCTCCCTGGCAGAGCATGAGCCTGAGAAAGTCCTTGGTCAGAGTGAACATTACTGAGCAGCAACTAAAAACATTGGTGTTATCAGTGCTGTTCCCAGGCTGAAAGCCAAAAAACCCAGCACTGTGCAAGCTACTGAGAAGGAGAAAAGTGACTGCTACTGCTGAACCCAGGACAGTGGGGTTCCTTGATATTCTAATAGTACTTCGTAGCTTCTTGTCCTTTTTTTCGAGATGCTCAGTATCTTTTCTTCCTTTCCTTCTCCCTTCCCCACAAACTCTGGCATTTGTTTTTGTGAGGAAAGATATAATTTGAGACTTGCAAGTTTTGGCATAAAATTTAAAATCCATTCTGATTTAAACTTGAATCAACTTGCTTGGGATCAAAAGAAAAATCCTGCAGATGTCTCATGCCATAAAGTCTGTTCACTAAGTTCCTCTTGGTGGGATATTCCAAATGGAAGAACAACTTTCTGCAGGTAATGAAAAAGCCTGATTTTTTTTTAATGTCTGTTATGACTCCACACTTACTATTTGTATTATGATAGAGCCTAGACAGTTTGTGCTGATTAATGATGAGTTGCTGAACCAGGCACTTGACAAACACTGTCTGAGAGAGTCTCTGCTTCAAGACACCACCATCTCTGTGTCCCTCACTCTCTGGAAGCTTAGAGCTCCTGGTGTCTTCTTCTGAATTAGAGAAAGGTTAGGACTAAGTCCAGAACACAAAGCACCTGCCAATGAGGAGAGTCGGAGTGTATGTGAGCTAACCACCCTGCAGGCAGTATGTGAAGGCTGAGCACACATTATTTTGAATGAGTGCTGGCTGTGCTGACACATTTCCATGGTTTGTTAATAGGAAAATTTTCAGAAGAGGTTCTCTAGTGGGATTCCTAGCAACTGTTTAATGTGACACTTCCATCAACAGGTTACAAATCTTGTCATTTAAGAAAAGACAGAAGTAAGTCTATTCAATCAGCCAGAAAAAGCAAGGGAAGGCTGTTTAATTTCTTTTACTTGCTGAATTTAATGAAGAAACTGGTGTATGAGTTTTGCAGGGGAATGGAATAGAAAATGAGAAGAATAACCTCTTTGAGGGGCCAGATTTCTCATGAAATGCTTGAAGATCAACTGAAGCGGGGGGTGGGGGGGAAGATGCTAAAAACTTTTCAAACAGGAAGACCTATGATGGTGCAAACTGAGGAAAAAATCTGCTTTTTCAAGTCTTCTTGAACTCAGTTTCTTGCCTGTGTGTGAAGTAAAGTTTAGAGGATTTTCTATTTTTCTGTTCCTGCTCTCTACTAAGTTTGCAAGTCTGCAACTTCTCTTTGAGCTTTTACAGTGCTCTTCTCTAGTGGAAACCATCCCTTGGGTTCTTCCCCCAGAAACAGCTCTTTGGTTTATAAAGGAAGTGGTTTGGTTTTGTTTTTGTTGCTGCCATCCAAGACTGACAAATGGGTTTAGTCCCAGGCTCTTCCTTCAATTATTAATGAAAAATACTGTATTACCTGGGGCTAACCCAGCATCGCATTTCATTTCCAAGCCTTTGGCAACCAGCAATCTCATTGCTGTCTGAAGTGCAGAAAATAAAATCTTTCGCCTTTTTCTTTTTCCTCCTCTTCTTCTGCCTCCCCTCCCTCCCTTAAGAATGACTTTACAGTGTGATTGCAGGATGACACCAATGAGTTTGCTAGGAAAGCACTGTGATAAATAAAAGTGAACTCTCATAGTCTGTCACGTTTTAGGATTTAAAATCTCCATTTCTGAACATTACAGAGATTTAGACATGGGTTAATTAAACATTTACATACATGTGTGGAACAATATGTCGTATGGTGCAATAACATGCACTTTAATCAGAAGCTGTGGGTGTTATGTGTTTGCTTGTTCCATGTTAATTGGCATCGTGCTGGCTCCTGGCTGAGGTCTTTGGCTGCATGGAACAGAATAGACGTGGTGTTTTAAATATTTTAATTAGGAGCAGCAGTTCCCAGCTCGCTCATTTCTCATTGGATTGTTTTTCATGCATGAATAAATTAGCTGGCATGGAAGTACTTTGCAGAAAGTAGTTGCCCTCTAGCCATAAAATGAGTCCTGTTCATTAATACTTTAATGAAATTAGCTGTGAGCAAAATATCATTCCTTTTAACTGTGTTCTAATTTCTTAATTTTAATTAGGCACATAATTGTAGTATACTGAAATTATCTTAATGTACAGCAAGAAAAGTTCTATCACCATAGGCCTGTGGCTGGAAGTTGAGCATACTTGCAGCGTATTTCAGCTTGCAATTTTTCTCTTGAACTTTCCTTAGCTAATCAAAATCTTTTCCTTACTTTGTGTTATTGCAACACGACATCAGGAACTGACTAATGCTTTTGAATATTTGGAAAATTGAAAGAATCACTGGTGCTATACTTTGTTGTTGGCAGCATTCATTTGACAGCCCCAATTTTAGGGTCCAATGTAACTCAGGAGCATTTCTAGGAAGTGTAGAATACATAGAACGTATCTGTTATTTTGACTTTTTTCCTGTTTTCCGTATTTTGTTGACCTTGAGTTGCTATATTTACTTCATAATTGTACAGACTGAGATCTGAAGCAGTGAGTATGTATGGAAGCTAAGGAATTCAGATTTTGGTAGCTGTAGCATAGGTCATCTTTAGTATGAAGTTTAACTCATATAAATTAGTCTGGGTCCCTTTCTAGATGCAGCTTATTTCTACTTGTCAGATACTATTCTGCTGGATGCAATTTCTGTACTGCAACGTTAAATGTATTCTGGCAAAAATATTGGTTATGCTGCCTAGTACTAAGTTTGACATGAGTGTTTTGGATGAGTGTCCTCATCCTGATAGAGAACTGGGGATAGAAGCAATAAGCGTCTTCAATCCAAATTTAGGTCACTGGGGATTTAAACTTCAGCCTTTCCTACTTTACTCAAAACTGCAGAGAAATGGGGTAAGAAGCCAGAAATGAATCTTGAAAGTCTGAAAAAACTGAAGAAGGGGCATATATTTAGCCCTAGAGCTTTTGCATCCAAATGCAAAAGAAGCTGCAATTGTGTCTTACTGTCTTCCTCCAGAACTCACATGCAATCCCTTCTGAGGCAAGACCCCAGCAAGGTCCCTGCTGGCCACCCCTCCCCATCGGTGCACCTTAGTGCTGGGAGCCTCTTCACCACAGTGACGGGGACCTTTGTCTCTGCTGAAATTGAGTTTCTGATTGAAAAACTGTTTGGTGGCATGTTTCACTGCCTGCCGTAATTGGCACCTGCTCTAAATAATATTGATATTTCTTATTTAAATAATATATTATGGCTAATTGTAATACTTCATTATGCCCACAATTAAGTGAACTGAGGTTAGTTTACAATTAATACTAATACTAGTTGATGTGCAATTTGAATGTAATTTGCTGCTGTTAGCAGATTGCCAGTGGAAAGAAGAAAGCTAAGGGATTTCTTGTTTCCAGTGGCAATCTTGTTTTTCTACATAAACAGTTATATTCAGATAACCAAGGAAGTAATTAGACTAAAAATTCTAGTCTCATTTCTGATCAATCCATGTCATTCTTCTGTTGGTAAACACATGTTCAAACTCTCCCTTTGGAGAGCTAATTCCAATTATAATCTATTAAACTTTAGTGAAATTAATGCAGCACATCTTTGTTTCGTGTTGTGGAAAAAGTGGCCTCTCTTTACTTCTTATAGACTCATCTCTAATAACAGAGGTTAAATTTAAAATGGCTTCAGTCTTTTGTTTAAATGACCAGATAAGACTTTAAATCATCTCAGCACTGATGTTATGTCTGCACGGATGTTATGTCAACTTAAGGATCTCCATCTAAAAACCTGCATGGAGGCTGAAGTAGAAACAAAACCAATAATACCAAAAGGGTAAACCCTCAGTGAATTTGAGTTATGAGCAGCATAAAAGGATGAACCATAAGCCTGTTGCAATATCCAAGTGCTCTTACAGTTGTAATTGGGGTTCTTTTCTCATTTCTGTGACAGTAAAGTTACTTTTTATTTTGGAGTAAGGTGGACTAGCTAATATAGTATTCAGCTACCAAAAGGGAATTTGGGCAATGGAAATTTAATTACTTATGTTGGAATTGATGGAGGAAAGAGAAAATACATAAATGAGGCAGGGAAGTCACTCTGTGATGTTACTCTACCTGCATTATGAGTGTTTTTCTGGCACAATTAAGATGTGTGTGTCTGTGACAAAGGTAGAGCGAGACTCATTTCCCATGCCCGTAGCCTAAATCAAACAGTTTAGGATGTAAGGAAGGGAGAACAACATGTCCAGTGTCATTTGGGAGTGGAACATGGGCTGGAGCTGCCACAGCAGATATGTGTATGTCTGTGTGCTTGTGATCTTGGGCTTATGTTCTGTAGCTGTTGTGTCTGATCCTTTGTTTTCAAAGTAACAACTTAATGGAGAAGTTGTTTGGTTTTAGTTTGGGTTTTTTTTTTTCCCCTGTTAGTTTACCAAGAACTTACATTTGGATTAACATGGTCTCTTAAAACTTTCAGTTGCATCTGTTGGAAAGTTTAGCTGCTGGTAGAATCTAAACCTGCAAGGGCCAGAACTACAAAAATGTTGATACCTAGGAGAGTTTATGCTACTTCTAGTCATCTTATTGCCAGGTGTTTCTAGTCTAGCTTTTTCATTGTCTGTTTTTCTTTGGGTTTCTGTTTTGAAGAATGCTGTGACATCTGAAATCCTCACCTGAGTACATCACTGCTCATTGAAAATTATTTTAAAAAGGCAAAGACATTAGGTGCTAATTCTGAAGAGAAATATTGGGAGTTTTGAAAGCCCAACTTAAATCAGGACTAACTAAAAAGCCTTCTCCACCATTTTTAACTTACTTTTACCATTTCCAGATCAGTCAGGAGCTATATGTTTTCCTTTTTCTAGGAGACCAAAAGCTAATTTCGGAGAAACTAGATTTCCTTTACCAGGTCAGAAAACAACTCAGAGATGTCAGGTTATCTTGATAGAAAGTGTTTTGGAGTGATTTGGAAAGGGAGGTAGGCAAAGTATTGTAATAATGAAACTCCTTTACTGAATTGTTTTTCCTTCATTCATGAGACTTAGACAAAGAATTAAGACAATCTCTGCTAAAAAAAAACCCTCCACCCTGGTCTTGTTTTCCTTTATCTTTCTAAATAGCTTTATGTCATAGTATTTACTTATCAATTGTGACGTTAGCATAAAAAATTCTTTGAGGTTCCCTGTTGTCATTCCAGGAATGCCATTTTTAAGGCACCAATCACTCTCTTCAGATTGCACCTGCCTTCTATCAGTGGTGCATCTGATGTCATTATAGTCATGTTATCATTTGGATTAACCAGTATTTTGCAGTTTTGGTTGATTAGAAAATCACAAGTTGAACACAGTATTTATAGTAAAGACACAAACTAGATGGTATATGAAAGAATGCTGGAGAGCAGTAGCTATTTAACAGCCTGGCTCGAATTCTGAAGTCTGAAAATTGCTGCTTACTTTTGCCACAACTTAGAAAACTCCTTGATAATAATAATACAGCATAAGTATGTCAGAAGCTAACCCTTTCAGAGGGTGGATGCTGTTCATTTAGACAGTTATGGGACAATTCCTTTTACACTTATTTTTCCAGGGTGCAGAGATCTGAGCTGTCTGCACATGAACCAGCTGCTTGGAAATTCTGGCTCTTCTCACTGTAGCGTTTTTCTTGTAATTCAGAGAAGCATGAAGCCTTTCCTGATGTTTCCTGATAGGGTTGGCAGCTTTCACTGATTCTTGTTTGTGGTCAGCTTTGTCCACTCTGAGATGACTTGCATTTCAAAAAAGTACTGAGTACCCTTTCAGTCTGCAAATTACGGAGTTGTTCAATAGAATCAGGGAAACCTGCTGTGGAGTTTGGCCTGGTGAGCCATGTGGCAGAGGATCAAAGACTAGTTTTAATTGCTTAATGCCAGTCTTTCTTTAATATTGGTGTTAATCCTTCCTTTATAAAAGGAAATAACAAACAGTAATATTTCTAACAACAGATGTGTTAGTTGGATTTGTTACAACATCTTGGCTGTAAAGAGTTTTTATAAATAATGGGGCAAGGTATCTGTACTACACAGCAGAAGTATTTAGTGTACATGATGAGCTTAATTTGTAATCATATGGCCTGGGACAAGAGGGCTCAAACTGCTGGCTGTGCTGCTCTGTCTGCACCTTGGTCCAAGTGGTTATTTCAGGCTCCAAAAATTCTCATGTGCAATTTTTCTTTTTCTTCTGTTTGTACATCCTCTTTCAAAATGCTTTCTGCAATCTTTCTTGAGGAGTTACTGTATTTTCTGAAGGAAGAGAACATCAGTTATACCTTCTGCAAGCTCTCTACAGTCTTCTCCTTTATTCAAGCACAGACAGTCACAAGCTTTTAAGTATCTCTTATGGAATCTACTTCTAATGCCAAAGGGCTGACTGTGACACTTCTGATGAAGTGCTTGGAAGTCTAGCCTATAGACAACTTCCTAGTAACTTGACTCAGTTCAAGCAGGTAAGACAAGGATCCAGAACTGACAAATGAAACAAAACCAAGGGGAATATTTTTCCATTTCATTGTTTTACCAAAATGCAAAAGATGGCACTAGACATCAGGGACTGACAAAGAAATTTGCATTCTGGGATCTAGATTTCCTTTTAAATACATTGAATTTTAGAAGGTATTTCTTTTTTATAGAAAAAAGATATTGGCAGCTTTGGTATCTTTTCTGCAGGTTAATATTCTGTTGCAGTGTATAAATTAAAGGAAACAAAAATTAACACAAGTTGTGATTCTGGAGGGAGAAGTGATGTGAGCTTCCACTGGCCTTGAACATCCAGCTTTGTAAGATATAAAAGAGCAATATCTGTGTGGTCACTCTGTGGGTTAGATATGTTTCTCCTGTAATCATGGACACATCCAGTTGTTTTGAAGGAGCTGCAATGCTGCTAAATGTGACCAGCATTTGCAAGAGCATGGCATGAGTATGCTACCACAATGCTGTGCAGATGGTAGTTTCTTTCTGAGGAAGATGTACTGATGTTTACCATTATGGGTGGATTTTGAAACTTGAGGAGGTGATTTGACATACAATGTATCTTGTAACAGAATTTATCCTAATGGAGTTGTGTTGAGCTCTCAGAATGGCAAAACTATCAGGACAGCTCCTGTCTCACTGCTATGGAAAGGATGGGCTTGTGGCTCCTGATAAACTGGTCTCTTGATAGTGGCTGATTGCAATTTGTTTGAACTATCTTTTGCTTAGGTTGGTTCCCCTTCTTCCTGTACACAACAAAGCTTGTTTGCTTATGACAATCTGTTTCTACTGTGGTTCAGGAGGGATGTGGCTTGCTGCCTAGAGAAAAACTGTCATGATGCAGTGACTTGATGTAGAAGGAGAAAAATGAAGGACTTGAAGTAGTACAAACTCAGTTGTTTGCAGAATTGAATTTACTTCTCCACTTCAAAGTTTACCTCTGTGAGATTGTCTGCAATATTTTGGGGTCTTGAGATTTTGAGTAATGTTAAATTTTTTCTCATTTTATTTAATTTTAAAATTTTAACTACAATTTGTGAAGATTGGGGATGTTCTTTACCTTTTTTTAATCTTCTTACCTTAGTATATAAGAAGATTTAAAAGTAACTGTGTGAATACTTGAGGTACACGCTGTCATTATGGCAAAGATCACCAGGTGGTGCTATTTCACATAGACTTACAAATAGTTTTCCTGCGCGGGCTGGTGCTCAGTTACGGCAAGATGTGCCGTGCTCTTAATGTCTTCTGTGAATGTCTTCTGTGAAATCTCTGAACCGGAGCAGCGCAAGTTTGCGTGCAGCCTCATTTTATGATTAGACTATGGCTAGTCAGAGTTTTGGGGGCAAGGCTGCTCGGTGTGAACGGGCACAACCAGTAAACAAGTTCCCAGGAAAAATGCTGCCCGCAGATCTGTACTATGTAGGTAAAATTGCAAAGTGTGGAGCCAAAGCAGCAGTAGTAGCTTGCCAAAATGCTATAGATGAAACACTTCTGCTCCTCCACAGAATAGAGATCTTGAAAATGTTCTCTGTTTTACTCAGTAAATCATCCAGCTCTGGATTATGTGAAGCATTATTTTGAACAGAAGTGGTTGAATGTATCTGTCTATCTAATTCCTGGAAAAGTCTCCAAGAGACCCATTTAGTTCCTACACTCACTGAAGAAAGACCAGATACTTACTGAGGGTTATTTTTATTGCTTTACGTGACAACTTTTTTACGTTAGTAATCAATTCATTGAAAGGGGAAACTAGCCAGAAGATATAACATGCACTCATGCTGCTCCCTTTTTCAGATGCTGGTTGTTAGCACATGAAGACCTATGTCATGTTCAGTGCAGAAGAAAAGGGTGACATGGAATATCCTATCCTCTCTTTAGAAAACTAATCAGACACGAGGTTCATTCTGATCTGAGAGCACTTTAAATGACTATCTTTTTCACATGGAGAGCATTTTGAGGCAGATCATTCTCTTAATAAGAATCAATTACCTGGGTCTTTTTTTCTTTCCTTTGAGAATCCAGATGCATGGAACAGGTCTCAGGGGAAGTGTAAGATTATGGTTTTAAACCATTAATTTCTTCTGATTATCTTACTGCTTTCCTCATGCTAATTGCTAAACCCTATGGGATCTCACTAACATGAGATACAGCCAGGAATAGACAACAAAAATGGAGACAGCAGAGGTGGTGATTTTAAACCCCAGTCCTGGGCTTGTTGCACAGCACTGAGAAATGGAGAAGACCAGTCCATCTCTCTTCCTGCTCACTGTTATCCCCACGGCACTGTGAATGTGTTTCTTCTCCCTTGGTTTATGTCTTTCAGATGATGTAGGGGGTTTCCACACACTTCCCTGAAGAGATTGTTCCATAAACTTGTGTAATTTACTGTGAGAGGCTTTGCTGGTGTTTTACTGTAATTTCCTCATTACTGAGATATAATTATCAGTAATGTAATTATACATACTGCAAGGGATTTCTTTTCTCTCTGTGGTACTTACACCTTCTTTTAGAATCATAACTGTGGTTCTTTGCAACCCTTTTTGCTTATACCTGTATCTCTTAAAATGGGTCAGTATTCTTTAATCAACCTTTTTTTCCTTTTATGAAAAAAAAAAAAAGAAAATATAAGGAATCATGGTAACATGTGACTTGTTTTGAGTGGAATACTTGCAGTTGGCCAAAATCTTACTATCAAAATGGGTTTTAAAAGGAAGGAATAAATCTGGAAATGCTTGCTTCCCTCAAAATCATCCCTTTTCTACTGTTGTTGAAGAATTGGCAATATTCTAATTACTGAAAGCTCAGTCGAAAGTATACCTGGAAATTGCTTTCTTGGAAACATTTGCACATCGATGCTCACTGTTTGATGTTATAGGTACTGTCTTATGCAAGGAAAAACACATCTTCAGAGAGACCAGTATTCACCTGCTGGTTGTAGGGTAGTCCTGCTTTGCTGTTCTACTTGGTGCTATCAATCTTTGAGGATATAGGTAGCGTTGGGCTCCTAACTTGGGCGCTGTGAACCTCTTTTGTCCCCCACTCTCCTGCCCCTGCCTGCAGTAGTAAATGTGCTTGTTTAAATTGCTAGCTTTTAAAGCTCTTTTTACTTTACTAATGAGAAACTTGCTCCTTTCTGTTGTGGAGGTAATAGTGTGATTATCCAGCAAAAAGCAATTGACAGAACAAAAGTTTCCCTGTGACTTAGAGTGTTCCAAGTGGAGGACATTAGTGTAAAGAACTGCAGGCTTGATGTAATGAGAGTATTCCTGCAGGATTTGTTTGTCAGGGAAGAGAACTCAGTGTCTGTTGCCAACAAACTGTCACACTTGCCTTAATTATGATTAACAACATACACGTGTACCTGAGAAGATTTTTTTCCTCATTGACTTTTGTAGAATGCCCATGTCATTGCTAAATATTATTTTACTGACACCTGCTATTGTAGTTTTTATGATAAGAGCTGGTCTCTGGTGCATCATCCATCTATGCAGCAATATTATTTGCAGTGCCTGCACCTATTGCCAGTTTCAGATGTCTTTCTCAGCAAATTTCTGTTTTAGGTAGCACCAAACTGCATTTATTTGTATAGCTCTGGGCAGTTATGTAGTTTAATCCCACTCAAGAAGTGAAAATTGCTTTGAACTGTGAAGAATAATGCTGTTGTTGTTGTTCGTGATCAAGGTATCTACCAGCCTTTTTAGCTACAGGCTCTAAAGCCCATCTGAGTAGTTCATAATCTGTATTGATGAACTGTTCAGACTTACAATGAATCCACTAAGTCTGCATTGTAGAGTTTGTTATTCTGCTTTTTCTCTATCTTATTTATTGTAAGAGGAATATCAATAGTCATAGAATCATAGAACGGTTAGGGTTGGAAATACATAATATATTCTTTTTAAAGGAAAAAATACAGTCTGATCCATATGTTGTTTGTTTACAAGGATGCTTCCAAACATTTACATACTAGGACCATGTTAGATTACTTTTGTAGTAAAAATTACTGTGGAAGGAGGTGTTATAGGTTCTTATGTTACCATTACTCTCTATTCAAAAGTGGTAGTGTTTTGTAGGAGAAGCTAATAGAAATCAAGCAGAAATTGGTAGAAACCAGTGATGGTATACTCTAGAAGAAATTGTGTATTGAGAAATAAGCCTTCAGAATTTAACCCCATTTTTTCTCTGTGTGTACGTACACACACATTGGTGTTTCCCAGATATTTCTAAAGTCATGTCATTTCCATTTTCTCCATCCCTATATCTCTTTGTTGTACAAATAAAGTTATTGGTCATAGTCCTCCGAAGTCAACAGTGTCAAACTCCGTGTTAATGGGACATTTAAACTCTAACAGACAGTAGTGCAAATGCAGTTGGTGGATGTGTATAGCATTCACTCACAGGGAATTAAAGGCAATTGGTCTAATCAACAGTTTGTACGCCAGAAGTGTTTACTTACGTGCAGCTGTATGGTTCTGGTAGCAAATGAAAACTGCTTTAGGTATGTTGTAAATTAATATTGCCTTAGGTGACTATATCAAGAGCTGCCTTGGCGGGGTTTTGTGTATTTAAAGAATGATACTAACAATTTCAAACCTCCAAAGACTTTCTGATAATTTATAATCTTAAAAGGTATTCATTTTACATTGCTGCTCTTTCAGTCCGGTTGCATTTTGTGTTCTCACTGTAAATGTCACATTGGAAAAAAATAGTAAAACTTTCTCAGTAGAAAGCACAGCTTTTTAGGAAAGAGCAAAGGCTGAATTTTACTATTACAAAATAAAAATGCCAAGGCACTTGTGTTTAGCTGGTGGTATAACCTAAGGTTTCTTTTGTGGGGTGTATTTGCAACTTTAGAATGATAGGCAATTAATTAAGTTGGGAACAAATTCTGAGCAACTGACAGAACTTTGTGGTCACTGTGATCTGCACCGATTTAGCTGCAGTGCCATGTGTCCTGCCCTTGGAAGTAGAGTAGCTGCCTGTTGGTAGTAAGATTGGGAGCACACATAGATGTTTGCACAATCATTTTTGTGGGTGGTAGTTGCAGCTGCAAACAAGTCCCAGGATTTTGTGATGTTCTTCTACTGGGAGTTGTCCAAATAACTGCATTAAAGGATGTTCCAGAATGCAGTTTCTACATTTCTCAGACGTGGGCATCTGTGCTGGCTTTCCAGCAGGCAAGCTCTGTCTTAGGGACTAGAGCTATAGAACTCATTCATTTTGTGTATTTAAAATTCAAGTGAAAGAGGCAGTTATTCTAAGAAAAGCAAATTTTGCTGCTCACTTTCCATAGTCTTAGTTATTCATGCTGAGAGGAAGGCATCACCTAATGTGGAGGAAGTTTGTGTGGTTCTACTCAAATCTGTCACCACCATCCCTTCCAGTAAGCCACCTCTTTTTATTAGCTCTCTCCTGAAAATGTGCCTGACAGGTCCCTGCATGGTTAGTTTTGGATGAGTTTTAACTCATACCACTATAAGCATTTAAAAATAACTTCTGATGTCTTGGTGGCTTGAGATGCACTAACTGCATTTGGACTCTGAAAACTGGTATCGTACCTTGGAATGAGACTCTGTACCACACAGGTACAAATGATTCATGTGTTCAGCAACAGGAAGGTGTTTGTATGTGTGATCACATGCTTAGACTATTTGGGATTCTTTTTCTTTTTTTTTTGTAATACCTATTTGAAGCCGTGTAAATTTAGGGGGTTTTATCATTTGCCTGTGTTACTTTTAATCTAAAGAACTCAGTTCTGAGCTTGCAGGAGTTCAAGGAGTTGCCCAGTATAGGCAAGTTGCCCTGTAGCTCTACAAAACCAGTCAGGTTTTTTACTATGTGAGTGCATGTGCAATTTTTTCAAGTAATAAGCACTGAAGTATATGACTGAGCTCCAAGTCATTCAGTCACAAGTAATTTTGACCATGCTGCTTAAGTAGCAGCTCAAGTAACCTTACATGGTTTTTCAGTAAGCAAGTAACTTGCAGTTACCATCTCTGTTCAAGTTGGGTTTCTTGAAAGAAGGCTGCTTGTGGCCATATCATTGGTGTTAGTCCCCATATCCCTGGCCCCAAGTCTTTTGCAAAGCTAATCTTCAGAGAAACCCATGCTACATTTAACTTCGGTATCTCTCCTGTGGGTCTCCAATCTAGCCAGACACGGCTGATCTGAATATTTCCTGCATGTTAAACAGACCATTGTAAGCCTTTTCCTCCAGGCTAGATTGTTATAAATGCTGTTTATGATCCTGCTATGACAACTGTGAAGGACATGGCAAAGAATTTATCACAGGATTATTCATCCACCATCAGAATACCTAATAAGATTCTAAATGACCCAAGATGATAATAAGATCTAGCTTGTAGCAGTAAGGTATTAATAAACTGCTTTTTTCAATAAAGAATTATCCTGGCTTCATTACCCTGACATATTTGTTTTCCTTATATTTTGCTGGCAACATAGCTCTGGTGCTTTATACAGCAAATTTATTAAAACCCATGATGTATGAAAAATACACCATATATGAAGTGGAACCCATAGGCTAAAGTCAAGAGCATTCTGTTTACCTATGCCATAAGAGGACTAGATTTTTATGTCATCGATTCTAATTTTTTCATGCTGTTTCTCTTTGTATTTAAAAATTATATATAGAATAATACATACCCTTGTGTTGAAAACAAGGCCATAATTTAAATGAAGGGATTTTTGTCAAAATCATAAACCCAGAAAGTGCAAGTCAAATGATTAATGACTAACACTGGAACCCTGAAGTCATCTTGAGATGGAATTGCACCTGCAATCCTTATTTGCAATGTCTTGGACTTTAAAACTATTAATTTCCTGGGAAAAAAGACCTTATACAATGGCATAAACAGCTGCTTGTTTCTGTTGCTATGAAAATGACAGATAAAAATTACATAAATATGCTACTGGTCCAGTTAGACAAATAGTCCAGGATCTTCCTGAACATGGGATGTCCACTTAACCTGTTGCTATGTGCAGCTGCCTCTCTGCTCCTTGATCACTTGGAAGTGCCAATAGTTGTAAGACATAAAAGAAATCTGGATTATTTCAGCTCCTTGCTTTCACTCACATTCCTGATGGAGAATTTGTCAGTTGCATTTACATTCAAATGACCTGGTCACTTTGAAGGATTGGTTCATGATACAGTAGTCTGCACAAAAGACTCGGGTCCCATTTTCTTTTCCTTTACAAACCTCCTTTGTGAACATGGGAAGATTGCTCTGCCCTGCTTCATCATCTGCAAGAAGGAAAATAAGCATATATCCTACCTTAGGGGAAGGTTGTGAAGACAACTACCAAATGCTATGGTAATGGAAGTGCTCAGATATTACTGAAATGGAAGCCATGTGAAAGCCTCATGTAGAAAAGGTCTGATTTCTGATGCAGTATCTGCTGCTGCAAATTTGACTTTTCTTTCTGTTGCAGTAAAAATAATCACTCTTGTAACTCTTTCTCATATGGAAAATCAAGATGCTATGTTCCTGTGAGTGCTGTGGGTACAAGGTGAATGTGTGCTGAAGTGTGTGAGTGTGAAATTAAAGGATAGATCTGATCAGATAATTCTGAATGAAAAAGGAGTGGGGACAAATATTGGATTACATTTCCTTGTCTTTTTCTCACAGGCCTCTGATATTTCTTTAAGCAGTTATTCAATGAAAGATTCTGCTTTTCAACAACACTCTTTATAGAGAATAAGCAGGTTGCTAAAATTCATTGGGAGGTTAAGTACCAAAACCCGTCATTGGTCATTATGGTACATTGTCATCCTGTTTTATGGAATTTGGCTCCATCTAGGATATTAATGGTGCTAAAATAAGGACACCAGGAAGCTGGAGTCACATTCATTGCTAGTGTTACCTTGCTGGCATCATTTCTTTCCCTCAATAGGCTTACCACTGTGTTTAAAAATATGTGTCTAGATTTTTTTGCATTATTTATATACACTGTTATAATTGTAATAGTCAGAAATTGGCAAATGAGAGGGACTTGTGCTTTTTCTGCTGAGCCCTGGAAATAGGAGAAGTAAAGCTCCTTTTCCTCTGCAGCCCTTTGTAACCTGCAGCCACTGCTCTATCTGTGTAAAATGTAAGGAACACTACGTGGGAGTGATGAGGGATTGAAGAACAGAGTGAGGGGAGCGGGTTAAAACCAAATAAGCTTAAGCGCTTATTAAGGTGAGAAGAGTGTTTGTCATGTTGGGGACTGCCACTACAATGAATTGCTTGATAAAGTCATTCTTTCCTATTATTTTCTTTTCCTGGTAAGGATAATTTACTGGAAAAGGAAACAATATAGTGATAAAATACCTGCCAGCTTGGTCCGTTTGGGTGCCTGCTTATTGGATTGCCCTTACGACACGTTTGGACAGGGGGCTTTTTGTGAAAGCAGATTGTGAGAATGCGTGGTGATCCTGAGTTTTCCAGGAAGCACAAGTAGTTTTCCCTTGCGTCTAAAAAACTAATGGTATGTGAAAGCTACAGAGAGAGATAAATGCAAACGCTAAGGAAGCAACTAGTTGTGAAGAGTAGGCTTAGTCCTGCCCCTTGAATTTGCACTTTGTAAGAAAGAGTGTCCTGTCAAGGTAAACAACAGCATGGGAAATAATCACAATTTTGCTTTTCCTCTCATTCTGGGAGATGTGAACTGTAGGTGGAAGAAGTCTAAGGCTATCCATCTCCCACAGTCTATTAGCTGAACACTGATGTTCCCCAGTGCGTTGTGTAGAGAGCAGAAATAACTTTGCACAGAGCAGCTCAAAGCCATGCCTCTCAGGTACAGTGAGGAGGCTGTGCTGGTGATGGGCTGAGAGGTAGGAACTCCGTTGGAAAGACTCGAGATGGAGAGCTGTAAACATAGGAAGGACAAGTAAGAAGCAGGTTCACCTGCACAGCCTTGTGCATGGAGTTGTCACTGTGAAACTGTGGTAAACCTCAGTTTTGTACATGAGCAGAAATGAGTTCCAGTCCCCAGAGCTTCATCTTACAGACTGTTTAGACTAGTTCCCTGCTACCATATCTACAAGGAGTCTTCAGATGTCATTCTTTATTTTCTCTAATACTGTGTGTCTTGCTCTCAGCAATGCCATTGCAATAGAGAAAGGTTAAGAAAGGAGAGAAGGCATGTTGATTTTTTTTTTCTTTAAGTTTTTAAATTAAGGAGAAATATTTATTTCTGTAGTGTTTCAGATCCACTGTATTGCTTCTCGGCAGTGTCATATTTAGCTCTAGTAAGTCACAAGCATATTGAGGGCAGATAGTGGGTGCAAATCTGACAGAAAACTAATGAGCTCTCCTGTGATTATCAGTAAGGACTATGACTCATTAAATCTCATTTCCTGAGAAAGTCCACATAGGGAGAAGAAATTATCTGGAATAAAGGCCTGAAAACCTAATTCAATCAGATTTATAGGTGTTCTTGTAGTCGCTACATAATAATCAGTGAAAACAGGGAAACCTTTTAATGAGATCTTTTGAAATGGTTAATGTTTTTCAGAGAGGGGGGGTCTGCTTAACTTGCATTGAAGGTACAGGCAAAATAGCTGCCCATCTCTCACACTGAACAGATTGATGTGTGTTGTGGGTTTTTTTCACTTGTCATCGTAGCAGTGTGATTACAGCTGATATAATAAATAGACACTTGTGTACAGTAAGACTTTCATTCAGAGTTATGCTTAAAAATGAACCTGGCTTGTCTGGTTTGGATAGGTTGTGATTGCCTTGATAGAGAGTTTTCTTCTTGTGATGCATGTCTGTTTGTGGTATGGTTTTCATATATTATTTAGAGAGGAAATGTCTCTCCCGTTGCAATGAAGAAAGACTTCCACTGATTTTAATGAGCTTCAGCTACCCTCTGATAGAGTAGCATTACAAGAAGTTTTTGTTTTAACATTTTTTCTGTGGAGATACATGGACACAATCTCACATTATGTTGCATCCTAACAATATGTGGATAGTGGCAGAGTTAGTGGTTAGTGTAGTCTCACAGTGCAGTAAGGAGATACCTCTCCCTGTCTGACAGACAGCTGAGGACCATAGGGCAGTTGTTCATGTTTGTAACTCACAGAGTGGGATCTGAAGACTAAAGCAATTAAGCAGGCTTGCCACCATAGCTACACTGCTCTTGCTGTTGGGAAGGACCTCACACTGACTCCTACAAGCTCTGGTTTTGAACTTTTTAAATTATGGATGTGTCCCTTGGATTGGGCCAAGCTGGCCACTTAGAAGCCCAGTTTTCTTTTACTATGTTTTGTAATTCCAGCTTCTGCCAGCATCTCTTCTGCACTCTATTTGTGAGGAGCTTTCTCTTCTTTTCCTATAGGACAAGGCAATAATATTGCCACTGAAGTTAACAAGGACTTACATGAGCATTGCAGGATAGTAGGAATAATGTATGGATTGATTTTTTTAATCATCTTTTATATTTTCCCCCTGTTCTCACTGCACACGGCCTGCAGGGGGGATACTGGGCCACTTGCTGGCAGCTTGTCTGCTGCTCCTGATTCTTTGCAGGCCCCTGAACTTACTGAAGATTTCAGTTTGAAATATCTCCATAGGAGGACATAATGCAGTAGGTTGGGTTTTATATTCCGAGGGGAAAAGGGGGCATGAGATTAGTGCTGCCTGTGACATTTTGGTTTTGTTTTTCTTGTTTGTTTTTTTTTCCCCTTTTTCCTTTTTGTGCATCTCAGGGGGATGTAGGATGGGGTTTTTGGGTTGTTATCCTTTTTTGGGGTTTGTTTTTTTTTATTTTTTTTTTTTTGTTTTTTTTTCTTTTAATTTGGTATCTGAACCTGCTAGGTCAGTTTGAAAGCACTCATTAGAGAAAACTTCAGTGCGGTGGGATTTTTGACAGATACAGAACTTCATTATATGTGAAAGCATATTAAAATACATATTCACATATAAGTTGGGAAAGCACTCACTTCAGATACATGAACTGTGCTAGGCCATGTTGTGTTTTCTATATGAAGAGGAATCAAGAATTTCTAACAATTGAAATAGCATGTATTAGCTTTCTGTGGTACCATGGTTGATGATCTGCTTGATTCTGCTGGCACTAAGTGATCTTGGAACTGGAAGATAAAAATGATGTGATTATTAAAATAGCAAACAGGAATGTATAGTTTAGTTTGATCTCACAAAGTGGGATCAGAAAGGAGCCCAAGTTCAGCATCTGGTGAATGAGAACATAAATGCATTTCTGAACACCTCAGAGTTTCTTTCAGTGTTTCTATCTGAGCTTTAAGGTTTATAAAACTCCTATTCCATCACTTTAAATCAGTCCTCCTGGTATGAGAACTAGCAATACTCATGTTTTATCCAAATGCACTTTGAAGTACATAGAATAAAAATAAATGTGGGACATGCTCTTCCTGTGGACACGTCAGCAACTGTATGCTTGGAACTTTCTAGTATAAGAAAAGTGATATCTGAACATACACATCAGGGCAATAAAAGCTTTGCTGCAGCAGTTGTTACTTGCCTTTGCTGCTAAAAGTTAGTCCAGCTCACCAGCTCTAGCAGAGCCAGACTGGGTGTCCATGCTGCTGCTGAACCCATGACACCATGTCTGGGCAGCTTGCAGTGTGCAAGCAGCTGTGCCCTACCTCCTCTGAAGGTGAGGCAGCAGGATCTCTTGGTGAGTTGGAACAAGCCTTTTTCCTGCCATTTATTCTATAGTTCTCCAGAAAAATTGCCAAAGAGTTTGGGTTTGGTTGAAGGGGTGTTTACCTCCATCTTAGCTGATGCTCAATTCCAATCAGCACATTACATGTCATCTGTAGGATGTGCTAGTCAGGAATTAAATCAAAACCATAGAAAAATATGCTGCACTTTATAACTTGAAAAAGCATTTACTAATGTGGATATATGAGGAGCAGCTGTTTGTGCTATGAATCACACTTTTCTGTTTGGGATAAGAAAATTATTTAGATGTTCTGTGTGCTTGTCAATGGAATCTGCTTCAGGAGTGTTTTATAATGACAAAATGAATCCTGTGCAATACAAAGATACTAAGCACAATTAATTCTTACTCTGCTGGGAAGCATAGCCAAAGAAAAAGGAGAGTTGGAGAAGTGTAAATATTCCTGTGGTAATATATCCCAGAATGATGCTTCCCTGTATTAGTCAAAAAGAACCATTTTTTGTTTTTACTCTGTTGTAGGAAAGACTTGGAAACACTGCTAGCAAGTAAGTTTTCTTGCCTAGCAGATGTGAAAATCTGCAACTTTATATGATATTTTCAGTTAAGAATGATTGAAGGATGGAAAAGTTTGAAGAGTTAACTTGAGGTTTTTGCTGGTTTGGTGGTGAGGTTGAGAGTTTTTACATTGGAGATTGAAGCTTAATATCTGACAGACTAAAATTATGAAGCAATGTAAAGAAATCATGTTGGGTTAGTCAGAAAGGTGATTTAGGCTGCAACATTGTAACTTCAGTGTTTCTTTTTAAAACCTACTCAGGTAATCTCTCCAGGGATATGTGGGTTATCTTGATTTTTCTAACTTACTACTACTGGACAACCTGTTGTCCAAGAGCCTCAAAGAGGTCTCTAGTACTTGGGGGTAAGAAGGGAAATGTATAGTATCGTTTTAGTGAACAAAAGGTTCTTGTGAGTCTGTTTTCTGTGAAAATCCTCTGCAGGCCTCTGTGGGCTGTTTTGAAGTGCTTGGAAACCACAGTGATGAGTACTATATTAATGCCTGGATAAATTGATTAGTTATGTGACATGTGTAACTCCATTTAATGCACATATCAAACTGAAATTAGACCCCTTAAGGCTAATTCACTGCCTCAATAGGAGCCAGTGAAATTCCTTCAGCTGTGTGTTTAGATGTGCTGGCTTTGGCAGGCACTCTATTTCTGTGGAAAATGTGAAATTTAAAGGAATGGCTGGAAAAGTGGCCTACACGAGAGCAATCCAAAGGTGAGAGAAGCATGGACCGATGTCAGCCATGTGGAATCATCGTATTGGTCAAAGGCTGAAAAACATGATAAAGGGGTAGGGGCTTTGATATATTAATGATAGTGAATCATAATCAATTAATACACTATCTACAATTTACATTAACTTGGATAAGCTTGAATTCCATCAGATTAACACGTCAAAAGCATATACTGTATATTTGTTCCACCTAATCCCCACTGGGAGTTCAGGCTCTTCAGAAGGGATAAATCAGGAGCAAAGTAACCCACCCCATCAGGTTGCTCAATTACTAGCCAAAACTATTCTTAAGCTAGAAATGGGACATCCTGCACATCGATCGGTCTGCCTATCATTCTTTGCACCCTGTCATTTTGCAAGAGGACTGGCATTTTGGCAAAGTGATAATAAAATTAACAAGGTCCATTTCAAGTCAAAAGCTAGAACTCTGCTTTAGGGGTCCATTATCTTCCTAAGGGTCTAATAAGGAGGGACAGGCAATTATTATTATTTATTTCACTAATAAGCTGGATAATCATTTATCGTGAAATTTCTATGTGTTAGAAATATGTTCCTTGTACACTTTGTTTAATGCAGTTTCATCTTTATCAGACTGAACTGTTGTGTGACATCTTTTATTAGTGGGGCAGTAGGAGGGCACTTGGAGAAAGAAGGGGGGGAAGAAAGGTGATTTTTGATCTGTGAAGATAATGCAACAAGAAGCAACAGTCCATAAAAACATCACCTTTCAGTCTCTGAAGACATAATGCTTTATGATAACCATAAAACATTTTAGTGCAAAATAAATTGCTGTCCTATTCAAATCCTTACATGTACTACAGTGGATGTCACTGAAGACATACAGCTATTTTTTGCATTACTGAGATATATTTTATCATAATTTGTGGTGTAGGTGACAACCTTGCACACATGATTGCCTTTTCTTGCTTAGTTAGCTTGCCAAGGTCAGAGTCCTTTGGCCTTTTATGGATGTAGAACTATTAGGAAATAAACAGGATCACCAAGTAGCATCAAAAGGAAACTTGTTTTCTTGACTTGTTGGTCATATACCCTTTAAAGATTTGATAGTGTTCTGAGTAAGTACTTACTGAAAATGACTTCTTTATACATGCTTTAACAGATTCTTCTCGCTTATAAAATATACCAGTGATTTTTTTTCTCATTTTCTTCTCTTTTTCACTTTCTTTTTGAATTAAGTTTCATTTTGCTGTTTTGTTTGGGTTTTTTTCCAGCTAATTAACAGCATATTGGCTTTGGAGCTGCTGTGAGGAGAACAATGGATGGCAGTTAATGGAAACCTCTGCAGTTACAATTCAGCTTGGAAGTTCTGAGCCAGGTAAGTGCCTCAGTTTCACTAGTGTTGAACTCTTCAGGTGTGGTGTCATATTGTGCCAATGGTGAGGCCCTTAGAATGGGCATTCTCAAAGTGTTTCTGGAATTTCATGTTGAATTTTTGCATCAAAACAATAGGGGCGAGGCTTTATCCTAGAATGTTTTTGAGTTCATAGAATCATAGAATCATAAGTTCCTTCTGTTGCTCATCATACCAAAGTAGGACAGCATGGGAAGGGTATAGGAAAATGCTAATAATGGTGACTTATTTAGCAACATTATTTAGGAGATACTCTCCCACACCATATATGTATTTGCCTGTGTGATTTGTTTAAATTTGATATAAAATATGATAGATGAGTGGAATGGGGAAAAAAAGGTTGATAGTCCACATGGAACCATGGAAATGTGTTGACCAGGTTGGTGACATTTATATAAATTCTATACAAGTGTGAAAAAAAAAAAATTAAAATGTATTTTATATGTTTGTGTTTCAGATGCATTGAAGTTTTTGAAACAGAAAATTGGTCACAATAAAACTTTACCATATGTCTGGAGTTGCTGGGATGAAACTGTGCCTTAAAGGAAGCCAATAGGATTTTTAACTTAATCAAAAATTCAGCCAGGAGTGTTCACTCATACATGGATTGATGGTGATACTGCATTAGAAATGAGGATTTTGTCATTCTGATGTTGAAGACCTTTTAACCTTTGGTCAGTGACTAAAGGTTGCTAGCATTCAACATTTTGCCAAATGCGCTTAAAGGATGGATGTCAAATTGCCTAGTAATTGGCTTCAGAAAACTTGTCCTCAGATAAAGGGTCCAATTTCAAATGATCAAAACTTCATATGGATTTGAGGATTTGGAAGAATAATATTTGGGTTTGTAGACCTGTGCATTTGCATGAGCCAGCTCCTATGCAACTCTTGGCAGGATGAGAATTTCCAGTCTTCTTTAATTGTCACCTCCAATCATATTCATTTAAAAATGGCTCATGAGAGGTTTTTAATTATTTACTAGGTTACCAATATGGTAAAGGGTGTACACATGAAATATCCATCTCTTTTATACCAGTTACAGGCTATGAGCAACCTTTTAGCGTTTTTGATTCTCAGGAGTATATTGCAGCATTTAGAATGTATAAATCACTTATTAAACTGTTTAGACATGGGTGATTAATATAACTTTTTTTTTTGCAAATTTGTAGCAATAGGACAACAGGTAATGGGTTTAAATTAAAACAGAGGAAGTTCTGTACTGTGAGGTTGATGAGGCACTGGAACAGGTTGCCCAAAGAAGTGGTAAATGCTCCATCCCTTGCAGTGTTTAAGGCCAGGTTGGACAGACCTTTGGGTGACATGCTCTTGTGTGAGGTGTCCCTGCTGATGGCAGGGGGGTGGAACTGGATGATCTTAAGGTCTTTTCCAACCCAAAACATTCTATGATTCTATAATATAACTTTTTTTGATGTGTACATCATATGATTGACAACCCATAACATGTAAGAAAATAGCTACCCAGGGAGACTGGCATATTGGAGCTTTTATTCTCACTTTTTTAATGTTTCTCCAGTTGTTGCTCATTGGTTGTTGGCAGTTTATTTTAGATTTTACAAATAATAAAAGCAGCAGCAGGAGTGTTTAGCTTTTGGATTCAACAGACACATATATTTTAATTTAAATGACAATATCTAGCAACAAAATTGCTTCATTTTAACTTCACTGCATTTCTTAATCTGTGGGAACTATAATTTAAAAGTAATGAATTCAACAGGGTGAATATATGGCTTCCATTAATTCCAAATACTGCTTATTTTCAGCACTTTTTAATTATTTGAATATACTTCTCAATATATTTAACTGGAGTGGAAAAATCGCTCAAACCTCAGACCATTTATGATTACCAGTGTATCTGTAACTTCCCAAATTACTGAACTTCAGACTAGCATTTTGAGTACCTGTTTTTCCTGTGCATTAAAAACCACTGCAATAGTTGAGAAAAATGTTTGGAAAGATGCAGGTTTCACAAAAAGTGAGCATCACTGAATATCAGTTAATAATCACAACTTCTGCCTGGAAGTTGTGTTAAAAGGCTGACAGAAATAAGGACATTAATGTTGGTACCGAGAATCTGTGCTGCATCTTGCATCTTTCTATTACCTTAAGATGGCACTTTTCTCAAGAAGCAGGAGCACACAGGCTGTGAGGAGTTTTTGATCACCAAGAACCTTTAATTCTCTGATTTAGTGTACATCGTATGTTCAGGCACAGAAGGGGATGTAAGGCCAGGGCCTCATATTCTGTAAACTTGTTACCTGCTTTGTGGATCTAGTTTTGAAGTTTTGTCTTCTCCTCATAGAATGTTATTTTCTTCAGACTGTTGAGACTAACCACTGAGTTCTTTCCTTGTTTTTAAGGTAATATCTTACCAAATTTCATACTGGCATGGACTGGTGACAGAAATCGTACACCTGTTTGTATCATGAGGCTTATAGATACTGATGTGAAATCTTTCCCACCTTTTCCTGACGGAATCTGAAGCTGATGAATAAGTAGCTGTGTATAACTTACAGTGGCATTTTGTTCTGATGGTAGGACTCCATGATGTAGTGAGTGTTTGTACATGATCTGTATCCCGTGGCTACAGTTTCCCTGCCTTGTAATAACCTGAAACCGAGCATAAAGGCTGACAGAGAAATATTAATGTTTTTTGTTTTGGCATTCTTGTGCACTTATATTCAAATAGACCTGGGCATTGTGAATAATTAGTTCAGACATTACAGTGTGTTGGGTAATAAACATTTGCACATTTTCCTTGCTGCTTAGAAAGAAAAAATGAAAGTAGATACCCAGTCGATTCTCAGTTAATCTGGCCAGCATCTGTGTTTGCAGCATGAACAGGGCTTGTCTAATCTTAGACTGTGATCCTTCAATAGGAATCAAAATACCAGTTAAAGAACAGATGCCAGTGATGGCATCTGTTGTTTTCTCAGGATACTAAAATGAACTAAATTCTTAAGAGCTCACAGAACCTGGTACTGCCTGTGGTAGGGCAATGTGGATCTGTACTATTCTTAGACATCAACTTGGTTAGGTTGCTCATGTTTTGCTTGCCATAGTTGTAGGTGGTGAGAGAAAGTAAGCTTTGTACCAGAGTCTTAGTGCTCAGAGCTCAGGAAGCTATGTGGTTGTTTTTCTTCGCTGCTGTGCCATCTGAGCAAATCTTGTCAGCATGGGCCAGGTAATGAGAGGTGAGAAAAGAGAAATTGCCTTGTGAGGATATTTCAAGAGCTACTTCCTATAACTGACAGGTCTTTACTGCTGAATTTGTTCACTGACTCCAAGGTTAGTTTTCGTAATGTTCTTCAAGGTGCTGTGCACTCTTACCTTCTTTTGCATTTGCATGTGAATTCTTTACTTTTCTCTCTTATGCCTCTAAAGTTGCCACACCAGCTTTTCTTTGTGCTGACTTCTTTGTACAGGTGATACATTTTATTTTTTGGTTCGTTTGGGGATTTTGTGGGGTTTTTTCCTCTTTTTTTGTGCCAGATTGCTGGTTTTTGTTCATCAGTCACTCTGATATAGAAATTCTGTTTGCAGAGTTAATCTCTCACAGAAACTGTATGCCAAGAGAAGCATTAGCTGGTATTTTATTCCGGACTATGTCTTCCCGTTGTTGCAAGTCCATGATTCATCTCTGAACAAGTGTCACTGTTGCTGGGTAGTTGGTAAGGATATGTGGTGTGGTTCTCTGGCTCTCTTTTCTGAGAGCTGTCAAAAGTTCTGAGGTGATGAGAAGGATGCAGTAGTTCAGATCAATGCATAGCCATGCTCAGAAAGCTCAGCCTATGTCCATTTGAAACAGCCAGGAGCCAAAACAATTTACCCAGATGGTCTTAAGTGGTTACTGAGCAGTCACTCCAGCTGAAGATCATAGGTGTAAAATCAGAAGCACTGACATTGTCAGAAGATTGTGCAGGTAGGAATTCTTCATTTGTATGGAATCTTCTTATCTGATAAAAATGAAGCAGGCCCGTTACTGAGATTCTGCCTTCGATGTCTTCAAAGCATTCCAGCCAATTTACAGGCAAGGAGGTGTCTTTTTGCAGGCTCAGTGCCTCAAAGCCGAGGAACTCAATAAATAAGAAATGTGTATAACTGTAAATAGAGCACCTCTACTTAATCATTTCATTCCCTTCCACCTGCTTCCAAAGAATAAAGTTTCAGGCAAAAATCCCACATGTCAAGTTTCATTTCTCTTCACATATTTCTAAGTGAATTGCTACTCCCCCCTGCCCCTCCCAACAGGAGTTCACAGAAGTGCAGCCAGACCTTATTATTCTGTTTATGATAGGATGGTCTATTCCAGTGCGATGCAGTCCATAGTAAATCTATCTGCAGAATTAATTCTGCGCTTGGGAGAAAGAGATGCAAGTAAAAGCTATAATGATTTACAGTTTGAAGACACAGCTGATCTGAACATAAACATTGAGTCAGTTTCTTCTATACGTCTTAGTTCCATTAGAATAATGACAGTAGGTGACATTTTTCATGTTTTAATTGGTGTTTTGCTGATTTTATCAGAATTTCTGCTGATCAAAGCAAATTGGCTATTTATTTATTTTGCAGTGATGCTAACTAATCAGTGGAAGTTTAATGTACTGTAATGAATTTTAAATATCCTCCTAGACATTACAAGTGTGTGAATCTAGACTCTCGTAACAGTTTAAATAATTAATTACTCAAGTAGTAGAAAAGGTAACATTTACCATAATAACATTTTCTTTGAAATATTTCAGTGCCTGTTTTATAGTTCTGTCTCTAATTAGCAAAGGATCATTCTGATCAGTGTATCTTCCACACATGCCTACAGCTCATTTGACCTAGTCCTGGCTGCATTGTTTTAGACTGATGGTAAATACCTTAATTAGTTTATTTCAGTAGCTTGATGAATGATAATATATTATTTATACTTCAGTGTCTTTGCTTTAATTGGCTTCTTTTCTGTTATTTATCCATACAGATATATCAGACATTTTTGTTAAATATTAATCATGTGGTTTATTATGTCATAGTGCTGTTTCCTAGCAGTCATGGCATGCCATGAATTGACATCATACATACAAAGAGCAAGGAAAGTTTAAAAAGAAGTAACAGACTACTTGAAATAGTTGGTTAACTCCATGATACAATTCTTCACATATCCTTATGTTAGGAAAGAATGTAAGTTCAGGAACAGGGCATATGTCCTGTATTAGAATGTTGGCCTTTGAGGACATCATGCCAAGATGTAAAGAATTTGGCATCAGTTTGCCATTAATGCACATCTGTAATCAGGCTCTGAGACTTTTTTCTTTTTAGGCATTAGAGTTCATTCAGATATCATGGTAAATGCATTGGAAGTGTAAGATTAATGCCTGGGATTTAATGTGTTTATATTTCTGGATTTACTTCAGGCAATACAAACAAATAAAAACCCTTTATTCTTTTCATTGTGCTAAGGATGAGTCCAGTTCTGGACTCAGTTCCCAGCAGGCTGGCGTTTCTGAAGGGACTTGGTGTAATTGTAGCTTTGGTATTTACATATGTTCTTCTAATATGGTAATTTAGGTGTTTTTTTCCATGCACTTTTTCAGTGGAATATATAAAATTATATGAATGAATTCCCCAACAGATTATCTGGTGTTCCGTCTTGAAACTCAGGAGAGATGATATTTTGTGCATGTACAAGCAGCGCAGTGTGCAAACAGCAGGCTGCTCAAAAGAAGTATTTTAGGTACATTATTAAATACTCTTCAACACGATGTAAAGCTAGCATTTAAGCCTAGGCCAGATCAAGTGTACATTCTGTGTGTAAGGAACCAAAGGGTGTTTTAATGTCTTTGTATCAATTTGAGTGTTCAAGTAAGAGATTTCAACCTTCCTTCAGGGCTCCTGAGTGTGAAACTATTGGCTGATTTCAAAGGGCAAATTGTAAATACTTAAGTTTCCACTACTGAGAAGTATGTGATTAATATGTGCCAGTTTGTGTCTGACAGACAAGTGTCTTTCCTGCAGTTGCTGTAGGGAAGAAGCCTGCTGGCATACATATTAAAAATATATTGAATGGGCAAATAAGTGGAAAATGTTCTGACCGTACCACCCAAGTCTTGGAAGGCAGATGCAGGGACAGTGAGAATGAAGACCTCGGACCCACTGTAGGAGAGAATCATAGAATCATAGAATAGTTAGGGTTGGAAAGGACCTCAAGATCATCTAGTTCCAACCCCCCTGCTCTGGG
>JASSUY010008668.1:0-14352 GCA_032466535.1 Forpus xanthops
AACTCAGAAAGTCCTTGGTCAAACCAAAAAATTCTAGCCTGTAACTATAAGCATTGGTGTTATCAGCGCTGTTCCCAGGCCGAAAGTCAGAAACACAGCACTGCACTAGCGACAGTGAAAAAAAAAAAAAAAAAAAAATACTGCTGTTGCTGAACCCATGACATACCTCTTCTCCTATCATTTGTTACTTGGGAGAAGAGACCAACTGCCATCTCACTACAACCTCCTTTCAGGTAGTTGTAGTACAGTATTGGGGGATGATCACTGCCTTGGCCCTGCTGTCCACACTTTCTGATACAGGTGAGGATGCTGTTGGCCTTCTTGGCTGCCTTGGCACAAACTGGGTCATGTTCAGCAGCCATCAGTCAGCACCCTCAGGTTATTTTCCACAGAGCAGCTTACTAGCCACTCTTCCCCAAGCCTGTAGTGTTGCATGGGGTTGTTGTGGTGCAAATACAGGACCCGGCACTTTGCTCTGTTGAACTTCATACCTGTCATGGGTTCAGCTACCATTGGCCACAGCCCATCAATCCATCCTGTCTAAATCAATATTTTATATTTCAAGAGTACCACATTGTATTGGTCTTTGTTCTTCTTTTGTAGTTCGTCAGATACCTAAATTTGGAAAGATCCACCATTGTGTCACAAAGTTACAAATTACCACAGTGGATGTCTTTGTGAACATTAAATTTAAATTTAATTATTTTGAGATTTGCACTTTATTAAAAGCTCAAATTTGCCAAATATATGACTGTAATTATTAGTTTTGGAAAGATGTGCTTTCTGTCCATCATTAATTTATCTAACTTAAAGATGTAAAGGGCATAGAATCATAGAATCATAAAATAGGGTTGGAAAGGACCTTAAAATCATCTAGTTTCAAACCCCCTGCCATGGGCAGGGACACCTCCCACTAAGCCATGTCACCGAAGGCTACTTCCAACCTGCCCTTGAACACCGCTAAGGCTACCCATTCCAGTGTCTCACCACCCTTATAGTAAAGAACTTCCTCCTTATATCCAATCTAAACTTCTCTTGTTCAAGTTTTAACCCATTATCCCTTGTCCTAGCACTACAGTCCCTAACAAAGATTCCCTCCCCAGTATCCTTATAAGACCTCTTCAAATACTGGACAGATGCTATGAGGTCTCCATGCAGCCTTCTCTTCTTCAGGCTGAGCAGCCCCAACTTTCTCAGCCTGTCTTCAGATGAGAGGTCCTCCAGTCCCCTGATCATCCTTGTGGCCTTCCTCTGGACTTGTTTCAACAGTTCCATATCCTTTTTATGTTGAGGACACCGGAACGGTATTCCACAGTACACACACACAATGCTCCAAGTGTGCTCACGAGAGCAGAATAGAGGGGCAGGATCACCTCCTTTGATCTAATTACTTAGTTTTTTCTAATGGTAGAAGTTGCGCTGAAAAGGTCATAAATCATGTAGTAAATATAGCACTCTCCAGTTTTTGTGGCACCCTTCTTTCTTTGTGTCTCTGGTGACTGGAATTGAGTTTGAAATTTAAGTACTTCCTGCTTTGAAAAAAGCAAACCGTGACATAAACGGTAAGTGTTGACTATGCACCTTCTGCATTATTGGCCACATGACAGAGAAGCACCTGCCCATTGGAGCAGCAAGACCTGTGGATCACCGTGCATTTGTGTTAGTTTGCGTTACCTCATGAGACATTTAAAAAACCAGAGCATAAATGTACAGTGGAGAAATAACACCTATTATGGGCCTGCTTTCAGCTCACAACTCATCTCATAAACATGGTGTCAACTGCTGCACAGCACTGGGGTGGCCTGCCTATGCCTTGTCCTGGCACAGTGGTTTTGCAGGCTGCAGCTGGGGCAGCCAGCACTATCAAACATGCTGGGCTGTGGGATGGAAGAGTGCTGCAGTGCAAGTATGTGAAGTATACGGTTGTATCTGGTAGAAATGAGTATGAAGGGCTTGATTTCAATTCTCTTTATATTAGGATGCATAATTCTCAAATTTCCTTTGAAGAGTCATAGAATGGAGAGTTTGAGACTGACTGTGAGTTTATGGATTAAAGTGTGGTATATATTTCAAAGCCATTAGTATTTCAGTTGACAAACTGTGAAGAATCTTTTCTTCAGTTTCACCGCTGACAACATGTCATGTATAGCTTTGTCTTTTTGTCTCTTTTTCTTCTGTTTCATTAACAGTGGTAGACAAATAAGAAACTAATTTAAGAAAAATGGAAGATAGATAACATCTGAGCATTTATCTTTGATTGACAACATGTACCAAACTGCCTTGCAGTGGAGCAGCTCTATCAGCAGCTCAAGATCCAGTGCTGTGAGATTTGTCTTCTCCAAAGTGGTAGAACTGCTGGCCTTCTAGTGTCTCTTGATGAACTTATTAATTTGTTCTTTCCTTCACCAGCACTGCCCTGCCCAGCTGTCTGCAATTGGACCTGGTTTTGCTTCCTCAGTTATCTGCTCTGACTTTATGAAAGACTACTTTGTCCCTTTGGACCATGAACTGCTTGAACTGCTTGCATCAGGCATACATGCATGCCATTTGCATGTGGAAAACTGCTCATATGGGTGAACATGGGTTAAAAAACAATGAAGCCCCTACTTTAGATGTACCTGCAGTTCTTTTTTGTGTAAGGAGCTGGCTTTGTCTTATCTGTTTGCATTCAGGAAGGCCACTTAGCTGCCCATTTGTACCTTGAGAGAAAAGGTGTAGCATCTTTACATTTCTTCAAGTGAAAGTTTGAAGTGGGCATTTTAATTCTCTTCAAGAATGATTGCATTTGCCTGAGCAAACATTGTGTGAGTATGTAACTGGCATTTGGGAAAAAAATGTCCATGTAACATTAGAGGCTGTAGTTTGCAAATGTTACCTTTGATATTTTATCATACATCTCTGAGTGTGCTATATATTCTGAATTAATTTTCCAAATGTTAAGTTGAAAAATGAATGTGCTTCACAATATAGCAATGTAGTGTTATTCCAGTATTTTCTCTGCATAACTGCATTTTATTAAATTTAACTAAAAATGTAAAATATCAATGCTTTTATTCAATAAAAATAACACCAGGACGTTTTAATGAGATTTTACTTTGAGCCTTAAATAGTTACAATTTAAAAGATGGAAGCAAGCCTTTAAAACCATTTTGTGATGTTAGTATTTAAATACAGTTATGAAAATATTTTGCTGGCCATTCTTACTGTACAGAAATAGCGAGCAGTATATTCACAGTGTCAAGCCTGGGTAAAGTGATCATGAAGCTTTTAATAGACAGCAAAAGCAATTTAATTTCTTAATTAGAGGGTTGGAACTACTGTCATAATTGTATATTGTTCTGACTCATTATTGAGATTTTTACTGCCTTCTGAAAATATGATAATAATAGGATTAAAAGGAAAACTTCTCAAGTGATTTAGAGGAGGAACGAGGGAATTACACCTTCAAATAGGAGGTCCTGAAACATCAAATCAGTTGATTTCAGCTTCAGCTGAAACTGGGAGCTGACTCTAGCTTTAATATTAAGATTTGATTATTTTGATATTAAGTCCTGTGAAGAGTTCATGATCAAACTGAATTGAGGGGCAGTATTCTAATTTGCTTCATCTGTGTCCAGGTTCATTTTTCTTTCCTATGTGTCAGTTGCAAGGAAATGTAACGTAGTTATCTTTCTCCTATTGTTCCTAAACACTTAGCATATCAACAACATTTAATGTCCAAGAAGTTTTATTTTTTAGTCCATTGTTCATGTCAGGTTTAATTAAAGATATCGTAATTTATTCTTAAGTACTTGCTCTGCGAGAGTGGATGAGCCTGGCACTGAGTGCCACAAGCACTAGCAGAGCCATCACAGACAGGGTACAATCCTGTGGCGCCCAAACAGGGCTGGACTGGAGATGGTGAGAGGAACTGATGACCCTCTCAGCCAGGCAAGGTGATAAGCCATGGCCAGAATCTGGTCAGGAACAGCAGGAGGCAAGGTCAGACATAGGACTGGAGACAAATCTGTCCTCAGTGGAGGTGCAGGACTGTCACAGAAAAACCAGTCTGTGAGCAGAACCACAGGAGACAGGACCAGAACCAGGCAGTCAGGCATTTTTGGGGCAGGGACTGACAGCCCATGCACTAAAATGGGGTCCTTGATTGTGGGCAGGGTGAGGGGAGGCTCAGAGGAATGGGCAGGGACAGGGGCTAGTGGTGCCCTCTGGGCCGAGCACTAAACTCAGATTTCTTAGCTAGCTCCACTAGTTTTATAAAGGTGCATTAAGTATTTTTGTTTCATGAAAAAATTGTGGGAATAACAGGTCTGCTGAAGCATTTTATGAAAAACTATTGAAGAAACAGAACAGGTCTAATATTGAATACACTTTCATGTTTTACTTTTGAAAACATATTTCTGTCCTATTTTGTAATTGTCAAATTCAGTCAGATACTTTCCCTTAGTAACTAATATTTAAATATGGCATTTTATGAGAGTAATGGCTGCAACAACTTTTGTTTCTGAATTAGTATTTCTGCGCTACAGATACTGCTGCAGCAACTCAATGCAATGTTAAAGTCAGTAATTGGGTGTTTTATTTTTGATGGATACTTGAATATTTAGAATTAACACCTTACTTTAATACATAAAATCTTGTATTAAAAAAAAAAAAAGCCATTTTTTTTCCCTGTATTCAGCGAGCAAATTGGGGGGCAAAAGGCAGATAAAATAAATAGATGGAAAAGCTGTTTAGAAGCATGAAAGAGGAAAGAATGGGTTTGTTAGAAAGATATATTTAGGTTCTAGATGGGAAGTCCACAAGCACACTAAACCAGTCAGTAATTAAGGCAGGAATCTTGAAATCATAGTTTCAAGTTTTCTTCTCTGAGTCAGAAAAAATAAGGACTCAAATGTAAGGGTTTTTTTTCATCATTTTATCAGTTTATTTTTTTCATATTTTTTTACATATCATGTGCCCTTTCCATCAAACTTTTTTTTATTTCTGGGTTTTTCTTTTTTTATAGCATTTATAATAGTTGAGGAAAAAGAAGTAAGATCAATGTTCACTGATTAAGAAAATCCCACAGGTAGGGAAATGCCAGTCCAAATTAGCAATACCAAAGCAGGCAGACAGCTGTTTGAAAACAGTCTCATGCAGGCCAATTTATTGCCTCAACCCCTGCTAGTTTCTGGAGTGGTTTCATTTTTGCGTTCGTTACAATGTTTAGTATCTCAAATATTTTTTCTTTGTGTTTTCTTCTCCCTTTTGAAACAAAATTACTGAATTTTGGAGCTACATCGAGGACGACCAATGGGTTTCTTAGTCCTGGGATGGACTAGTAGTTTCCTGTTGTCACAAACTGCTTTATGTTACAACATACTGTACTTTAACATGCTTACCTTGAGTTACCTTCCTGTTTTAGCAAAACTGCTGTTTCTACATAGAATTTTTTCTGTGGCACAATTGAAATATTTCTAAAATTATGATCTAAATAGGAAACCTTCCTGTGCCATATTTTTACCTTCTCATACATTTCTTTAAAAGCAGCTCTCCTCTACCTAGGTCAATGTACCTGACAAAGGCTATTAGATAGTTTGTTATACTTAGCCATCTATGTATTTTGTAACTACTGAATTCTTTTTTTTTTTTTTTCTTTCCCCAGAGAACAAAAGCTGAAGAGTAACAAATTAGCTACTTTACTAATCATGACAGCAACTTGTGAATGTGGCAACAGTGATTTAAAAGTCATTGGTAATAAACAGCATATTTTGAATTGTTAAATATTCCTTTTTTTTTTTTTTTTTTTTCATGATGGCATTTCAATAATGAGGACAGGAAATACTTTCTAATGGAGCTAACCTGTTAAAAGGGGCAATGGGATCCATTCTTCATAAGCTCTTTAGGAAAGTTTATAACCCGGAACTCATATTTTGCCTCATTTTTTTTACTTTTTTTAAAAAAAATACTGAAGTTCTCAGTAAGTTACATCGTTATGCCCAGTGAAGGAAGAAAATAAATGTATGAGGAACATGAAAACCAGATCTTAGCATGTCAGCCAATGGAAAAAAAAAAAGCTTATGTGCCATAGGCAGGTGTTTGGATTGCTTGGTTCTTCACTGTGAGGAGCTTGGGGTTATTTTTCCCTTTTCTTAAAGAAGAAAAATGAATATAACAACTGCTGGCAAGTCAACAATAGGTAGTAGATGTACAGTCAGAGCACACTTAAGTAGATAAACTGAAATAAAGCTTTGTGTTGGGATGTTTTTTGCTTGGAATTCTGTGCATGTCTGGTTTTGTTTCAGTTTCTAGGAGGCTTATTTTATGTAACAGAACTTCTGCCTCAGGAATCAAGGATCATAGAGTAATGAAACTTATAGATCATTGATGATAGGAAGAAAAATCACTGACTTCAGAGTCTCAAATTGCCTTGTTTTCAAGCTGTGTGTGGAAAACAGTAGACATTTCTAACCTTTCTTTATCAGCAAAATAAAGAGATGAAAATCAGCTTCTGACAACACTGAGGAAAGCCAATTTAGTATTTCAGCTTTCCAATTCCTGCAGGGTATTTCATCTTGCTGTTGCTGCAAAATCTCAGACTTTCCAGAAAATTAGAAATAGTTTGGAGGTTTTTGGGTTTTAGCTACTGAATTTAAGGGTTTAATTTTTGCTTTCTGGAATGCATGATATGGCTGTAATTACTAGAACTAATTGTATCCCAGCTGTCAACCATTTTATGTCATTACTGTCCTACTGTCTTGCCTCACTTGAAGTGTTCTTTGCTCTTTCAATTCATGCAGTACAAAGTGGCTCTGTAGTGCGTTTTTCTTGCCTGTTCACTCAGACCAGCAGTATGTTTAATCTCTAAACAAAATTTACTGTCCAACCAGAGACTCAGGAGGGATCCTTGGCCAGTTAAACTCATCATCACCAATACTGTGGGACTAGATGGAACACAGGAAGGGTGTCTGCATTGTGTGGAACATCTTATTAGCATGGAAGGCTGTGATAGCGAATGATTGCCGCAAGGAAATTAAGATTATAAATTGCTCCAGTGCAGTCTCCAGTGAAGTGTGGTCTCCTGCTATGTGAAACAAGAGCACATTGTGTATGGTGCTGTGGGCTGAGTCATCAGTTTCTGTGAGGGGCACCAGGTGACAGGCTGTCTGCTGGGACAACATCACTCAAAAATGTAGACCTCTAAGCAGGTAGCTGCTTTATATTTAATTTCAGTTTCCTGTTCATAGTGATAGAATATTAAACCAATGAAGGCCATCTAGAAGGACCATGCAGAGCAGTGGTATGCTGTAGAAGTATGCAGGATTATGTCTAGGAAGGGAAGTATTGCAGAATTCAGGGCTTTATGAAATACTATCCTATTTTAAAATGTCACGTTCTCTTGATTGGTGTTGACGCAGTTTGGTATCTGTTTAGACTCTCAGACTCACACTTCTAAAGCAACAGAAATCTCTAAACATCTTAACTAAAGTCCATCTGTAATCCAGGCTGAAGATGCTCTTACTTTCCATAGTACTCTTGGGTTTGGAATAAAACCTTGTATGTTCTCTGAAAGCTAATGAAAAATTCTAGAGTGTTCATAGCTTCTTGTCAAGAAAGATATATATGTATTTATTGGATTTTATTTGCTGGCTTTTTGCTAAGGTCTTATGTGCTTTCTATGCCATACAAAGTTGCTGGAGAAAAGAAGCGAGGGAAGAACAAAAGGTAACTTTTTGGACGTAAATGTTGCCTATTACCCATGCTTTGTAAAAGGATTTATGCTTTCTCGGGAACTGCTGAAACAGCAGCATTGCAGGCTGTTCTTTCAGTAGAATACTCTGTTATGTTTTACAGTTTTTCTTTTTTCCCTGACAGACTGGCAACCTTTGTGTATGATGAACTTTGCCTAGCAAAAAGCTCTTAGTCAGAACTAATTAATTGTATTTGATGTCATTGTCTCCTGGCCATCTCTGATGATAAAATTGTGGGACTCCAGAAGTACTTCCTTCAGTTTGAACTTCAGAGGTTTAGTGCTTTATGGCTGTGACTGACTTACTCCCTGTGGTGATTTGTGGAGCAAATTTTACTGTGATTTTAAATGTGACATTTTGAAAATCATTTGCTAAAGTTCTCTGGGAAGCAAATCTTTTGTTGCTCATATGATTTACGCAGCACATTGTGTTGTTCCTTTCTTGAGGAAACAAAAAGGATGCATTATAGGGATCTGGAATTTTTCTGTAGTCATTCTATAAGTTAGCACTCTGCTGGGAGTTGACACTGACTAGCAATGAGATGGCAATAACGTTTAGTTTGACTTTGTAATCAGGCTTAAACAACCATATTAGATTTCTGGTTCCATTATCCTGAATCGTAAGTACTGTTGAAGTAACTTTTCTCCAACAGGATGGTTAGTCTTGTCAATTCTTTGAGGTTTTACTCTCTACAGGTAGGCTGGTCACAATGTTCTGTATATGTTACATGTTGTTTGGCAGAAGTAATCAAGCTTTGGTATTTTCATGTTGAAATAGGAGATTTAGATCTAGATACTCCACATTTGCATACAGGTCTTCAGGTTATTGAGCTGGGAGGTTTTTTACTGTTAATTAAAATTTTGTCCCTAAAAAAAGACAGTAATTTAGCCATTTTTTTTTCCTCTATCTATTCAGTCAGTTACGTGACATGATGACTGTAGTGTATCTGAAGCAAAAGGCACATCAATTAAACAGTAATGTGCAAGTGACTCATCTGATCAAACAATATGTTCATGGTGCTAGCACATTATTCTCTGTGTCTCAGACTGTTAATTACATTAATTACCAAAGATTAGTTTGCAGTTGAAATCCTGATAGTCAAATCTAATTTGATTTTAACTGCTGGCAGCTCTGACAGTATAGACTGGTAACTGCAAACAATATTTGTACTTTCTGTCTATAATGGGACATTTTAACAGCATCACTGAATGTCTGTTTTAAAGTGTATAGTTTGAGTATTTCAGCAGTAATATTAACTCTTCTGTGTTGCTTGTTAAATCTCTGGATTTCTTCTGGAAACTTTGGTTACTTTCATAATGAGGACACTAGAAATATCAGAACATTTGAGATTGACAGTTTTTATGGGCTATTAATCCTGATTTTATAGAGCTGGATGATTACTAACTTTTCAGTGTTATTGAAAAGCATTGAAGTATTTTTCAGGAAAAAAAAAAACAAATATTTCCCTTGACTGAGTCGTAGTCTGATTCCCAGTTGAGATGCTCCTCTCTGCAAAGTTAAAATAGAGTTCTAGCATGTCTGTCTTTTGAGATAGTCTTGTCTCAGAGATCACTAGAGGTGTTGGTAGATCAGAAACTAAACATGAGCTGGCTTCAGTGTGCACTCACAGACCAGAAAGCCAACTGTACCCTGTGCTGCATCAAAAGGAGCCTGACCAGCAGGTCAAAGAAGGTGATTCTACCCCTCTGCTCTGCTCTTGTGAGACTCTGCTTGAAGAACTGTGTGCAGTTCTGGTGTCCTTAACATAAAAAGGAGATGGATCTGTTGGAGCAAGTCCAGAGGAGGGCCGTGAGGGGACTGGAGCACCTCGCATATGTAGTTAGGCTAAAAAAGTTGAGGCTGGAAAGAGAAGGCTGCATGGAGATCTCATAACAGTCTTTAAGTGTCTTAAGGGGGCATACAAGGATGCCAGAGGGGGACTCTTCAGGGACTGTAGCGACAGGACAAGAGATAACAGGTTTAAACTTAAACAGGAGAAGTTTAGGTTAGATTTAAGGAGGAAGTTCTTTACTGTAAGGGTGGTGAGGTGCTGGAACGGGTTGCCCAAACAAATTGTGAATGCTTCATCATTGGGAATGTTTAAGGCCAGGTTGGACAGGGCTTTGGGAGACTGGTTAGTGTGAGGTGTCCCTGCCCATGGCAGGAGGGCTGGAACTAGATGATCTTTAAGGTCTTTTCCAACCCTAACTATTCTGTAATTATGGAAGGATATAAGAAGAGAGTACTGACAAAGGGATCTTCCTCATATGTTTTCACTCCTCTAATCCATACACTGTTGGATTTCTGTGAAAAAGATCTGTGATATTAGTAGTCACTGACAGTGTTGTCCTTGTAAATTTGAACCCCTTTATACTTTTGGCTTCCAAAATACCTTGTGTCAATGAGACCTGTATTAGCAGTCTCAAGTTCAGTCTGTGTCTGCTGGAATAACTTAATTGTTTTAGTAATTTCAGTTGCTGCTTCATAAAACTAGTGTAAACCCAGTATGAGACTTATGTGAACTTGTGAGATTGTCAAATCCGTTTTATAAATTGCAGGATTTGAAATGTAAAGTTTAGTGTATGTGTTATAACAGCACAATTATTTAGGATGATCTAATACTTAATAAAACAGAGGCATAAATGACTAATTTTTTGAAGCTGGAAAATATTTAAAACAGTAATAGCTTTGTGACAAGTCAAATAGTTAAGAACCTAAATTCTCAGAAAATGCTGTTTCTACTTCTTAAAATGAGCATGTGTTGTATGAGTACCTTATTGAACGTATATATACTTTCTTCTTTTTTGCTTTAGATAAATATTTCTAAGGAGTGAACATTTAATAAGTATAAAAATAGTGAGGAAGTTCTGTAGAGTTTTGCACATCTCCCACACAGTGTATTTGGAAAGGTGCTACTGAACAAAAATAAATCTGCTGGAAAGGAGGTCTTCCATGTCAAAATGAGCTTCAGCAAACAGAGAAGCAAGTAACCCACATGGAAGTGGACCCATCTATTTTCTTTCACTCAGGGTTTTATGCTGAAGAGAAAAAGCAAGAGGATTTTTTTGTTATCCTATATATGTGAATTTGTACAACTGCATTGCCTCAGCTATGAATAATTGTGTTTTCCTCTCGTATGCTGTATACTTGTTATTGCAGGGAGTAAATAAAACCTGAATATGTGGACACATCCCTAAGGGTCTGGCACATACATCTTAGGTTAAATTTCTTCTGCTGCTGTGGCTAGTTTTATTTCACAGTGAGTTTCACTGGACAGCAAAGCACTTAACCTAATTTTTTAAATGTCTGCTCTCAGTTTTATCAGCAGAAATACAGTTCAGCCTGTCCAATGTGGTATGTGGGCTCTTCACAAGGGAGCATTTTCATAGAAGATCAATGTGTGCGTGTGACAATATCCTCCTGTGAATTTCAAGCGAAGGAGATAAAATTCTCAGCTTTAGTACCTAGTCTTTCTATTATTATCATTAATTATTATTATTATTAATTTGTGGGATTTCTCCCAAACATCTTTCTTAAATACTAAATCATAATATATAAATAAAAAACAATGTTGAGAGCTTCTTGTAAAGTGCCTAGACTCACACAAAGGAAACATAAAAAGTTAATCTAGTCAAAGGAACAGTTTATCAAAAGAATGTTTAGGACTGATGGCTCATGCCTGTGTTAATCTGCTCCTCCCTGTTTCACAGATCAGGGCTGGTTTTTGTGTACTTGGAATGTGTCTTAATAATTTTTATTCTGGTTATATTATGATTCTAGTTAGAGGTTGCAACAAAAGCAGAAAAGCAATGGTATAATTCCTGATTCTATTGCTTTGAGGGTAGCTTATTGTGCTTTTAAATGGAAAGCCACTTAGATGAGTAAATGGTTCAATTAAAATAATAATTTTACCACAGTATGTTCTAGGGGCTTTCCCAGTCAAGACAAAATCTTTTTTAATTAATATTCAATTTTCAATAACTTCCAAAATACATTGAAAAGATTTCATCAAATGCAGCAGACAATTGCTGTCATAGAATAATAGTTGATAAGTAGCAAAATGAAAATATTTTGTCCACCTCTAATCACTTTTATTGGCTTCCTGTCAATTTAGGATGAAAACCATCTTGGCACAGGTTCAAAAGAAGGTTTAAGCTCAGTGAAGTGTGACTTGTGATTTTATGTATTGGATTGGAACTCTTGTTAAACATGGCTCAGCGTGCAAGAAAAAAGGAGCTTCTTCCAAACAGAGCAGCACAAATGAGGTGTCGTTCACCTTCCATTTTATTAAAGTACCTAAAATATGCCACTGAATGACTGGCATGCCAATTCTGCAGATAGTATTTTCATCAATTGTGGGATTTTTTTCTCATTTCATTTTCTCTGTACCTTCTACTTTTTACTCCTGCAGTTATACTTCTGCATGAAAACGAGTTGTTGATTAAACATTCTTCAATAAAAGTAATAATTCTGTCATTGAATTATCCTAAAGACAAGCCACTATAAAGAAAAGAACTTTCATTCCAACTAACTCATATCAGAGAAGGGCTATTCGCTGGAGCAGAGAAAATGAGATAAGCACTATTGTTTCCATTACAGAAAAAAAATGAAGATCACTATTTCAGTGGAACCATAATTGAAGAGTAATGAGGATACTGTTAGGCATAGAAGTGCCCTATTAATAATTGCATTTCAGGCAGCATAGGATATTTTAAAGATGAACTCACAAAACTGCAAGCTTTTCTTTTTAACTACCTCTATTAGCACATTCACATGTTTGTGAGAGTTCTGAAAAAAAAAAGGGTTAAAACTAAAATTGTTATAGCACGTTGCAGTTAAAAGCTATTGCAAAGCATTTTCATGAATTATACTGAATATGTCTTTTTCATGAATTATAACTCTAGATAAATGAATTTTGCACTTATTTCTGAAAACTTGCATTTTGTGGTAGAAGTAAGTTGTACCAAAATCAAAAGCAAGCACATGGGTAGTACAATATTTTAAATGTATTTGTGGATAATTTAATTCAAACCTTATAATATTCTTGTTTTCCACTAGAAATTGTGAATTTTTGTGTCTGAACCAGGTTATGTATTCCCGTTGTAAGAGCCATTTGTAATTGTCAATAAATATGAATACATTAAAAGGCAAGATAAACTGACATCTGGTGCAATCAATAATGCAGTCTGCCTTTCTGTAATATATATTTCAAAAGTAGAAATAAAAGTGAGTTTGTTTGGATTTAAGCAAGCTCAGTTTAGCTTTTTAGGGTTTTTTCTGTTGCAAAAAACTAATAAAGGAAGGGGAAAAATCCTTTAGAACCCAGCTGTTCAAAGTTGTAAGAGGAATAGCTTAGGAAGGAAAGAAACGTCTCTATGGAAGAAAGAAATCATATGCCATTTAAAAGGAGAAATATCTAGTTCTGTTTGTACAGGGGGAAAAAATCAACATTGGAACCCAAACTGCTTTAAATCTCCTGCCTATATATACATGCAGTAAAATAAACTGCCTAGTTCAACAGATGGGAAAGAGTCACAACTTCTCAGGCGCACTGATGCATTCCTTGAGTTTCAAATTTATTGAAGTTTCTAAAAAGAAGCCAACCTCAATGGAAAAAAGAAGCACTCAGATTATGAGGCACCAATTTCGAAGATGTTTGGATTTTATAAGCAAAACATTAGTTGGTTTTCACTTGCCTTTTTTTTTTTTCTTTTTCTTTAAATCCATTATACGAAACACATTATTTTGTCATTTTCACTCCTCAATGAAAAAGTCAGCTTTTCTGAGTTAATGTCAGGCAAAGAAAATTCCTTAGCAGGTTATGATTTCAAGGGACTGCAGTGCTGCTCTGCCACAAAGAGCAGGTTGCAGCTATTTTATTATGTCCCTGTTCCTATGGTGCATGACCATTCCAAATTCTATCTGAATAAGATAACGAGTAATAATGCCTTGCAAACCTAAAGCACAGTGTTGGCTTGGCATGATAAATTTCTGTTGCATAAATATTTTCTTTCTTTAACTGTGAATGCAGTTTCAGAGGAATGTAGGTATTCACTTAACATCTGTGTTTCTTTTCACAGAGGTGGGGAGTGAGGCTAGAAGTCTGTATCCCCAGTAATGACTTGAAATAATTGTCATTACTGCCATTAGGCAGTGATGTGACACTTCCTTTGGCTTCAGCCACTTTTGTTAGAGATGTCCAATTGCTACAATCCTGTAATTTGAACAGCCCTGTTCTCACATTACGGCACTCCACATTGCAGTCTTGAATTAATCTCTTGTGTTTCAGTAAAGGCGAGCTATTTCTGAAAGTTACTCACATCTTCAGGCTGTGAAATGTCATGAACTTTTTTTCCCCTCGACACTGAAATTTGCCTGGAATATTCATGAGCATGTTCATAATTTCATTTGAGCAGTGTGTTAACTGGTTTTGCTGTTAGAAATTACTGAGCTGGGACTGGGTTTTTGGTTGGTTGGTTGGCTGGTTTGGGATTGGTTTTGTTTGGTTTTTTTTTTTTTTTTTTAATTTATTTTAATTTTTTTTGTCGTTTTTTTTTTTTTTTTTGTTTTTTGGTTTTTTTTTTGTTTTTTTTTTTTTTTTTTTTTTTTTTTTTTATTTTTT
>JASSUY010008671.1:0-26040 GCA_032466535.1 Forpus xanthops
CACACTTAACATTACTTAAAATTGATTTCTAAAGGTTTATATTTTCATTTTGTAATTTTGTAAGCCCCCTTGCTTCACATGTGATCCTTAGGGAGGTTCACCTATGGAGTGCTTGCTAATGGAAAACAAAAAAAAAAATACAGTGAATGGATGTGACGTGGTGACAAGTGAAAAATATTTCCCTTGGAAAGATTCTGCTCCCTCTTTTGTCAAGTGGCTCCTTGATCAGCTTCCCTGTCCTGTCATCTCAAGCTCACTTAGGAAAAGCTGGCAGTATTCAGAAATTTCCATGGAAGTATCCAGACCTTCATCCAACAGAACTTTGAAACTAACTCCTTCAGAGTTTAATGACCATACCTTTTTAGTTGATTATCAGTGGTGCTTAAATCTGCTTTTGCCTAAAGAGTGAAAGTAAAAGGACAGTTAAAATCTGAGCTTAACATTAAGTCTTAGACAATTTATGAGGAACTGTTGAGAGTAAAGGACAAGTTTATACTGGGTATGTACTCCATTCTTGTGTTACCAATGGGATGTGTGCAGTTCTGGTGTCGTCAACATAAAAATAAGATGTAACTGTTGGAACAAGTCCAGAGGAGGGCCACGAGAATGATCAGGCTGGACAACCTCCCTTATAAAGACAGGCTGAGAAAGTTGGGGCTGTTCAGCTTGGAGAAGAGAAGGCTGCATGGAGACCTCATAGCGGCCTTCCAGTATCTGAAGGGGGCCTATAGGGATGCTGGGGAAGGACACTTCATTAGGGACTGTAGTGATAGGACAAGGGGTAACAGGTTCAAACTTAAACAGGGGAAGTTTACATTAGATATAAAGAAGTTCTTTACTGTGCGGGTGGTGAGGCACTGGAATGTGTTGCCCAGGGAAGCTGTGAATGCTCCATCCCTGGCCATGTTCAAGGCCAGGTTGGACATAGCCTTGGGTGTCATGGTTTAGTGTGCGGTGTCCCCACCATGGCAGGGTGTTGGAAGTTGGTGATCTTTAGGTCCTTTCCAACCCTAAATATTTTATGATTCTACAATAGATTTCTCTGGTCACAGGGTTACTTGTGGAGGGTGTTAGAAGGTTATAATATCACTAACTGATAGTGGCGCAATCTGTGTAGTGCTGATGAATGGTTTCTTCAATCTCCCTTAGCTGTAAGGAGCAAAAGAAAGCTAAAAACTTCAGCTGAATGAGTATATTTGGGTGTTAGCAGTTTGACAAAAAAACTAGAGTAAGCCCTATAGAACACAAAGATGGGTATGAAGTGTTTTAGGACACCAAAAGCCAGTTTAGATTGGAAAAGAGACATCTAGTAGGCAGGAAGTCTCAGCCTCTGAAACTCCTATTGTATACAGATCAATGCATTTGAAATTGGATTTGGGGGTGAGGGCTCCACTATTTATTAGACAGACTCAAGTCTTCTCTGCTAAAGAGAAAACAGAAAAATGAGCAAAACACCATTCTCTCTACAGATAATCAAGTAACCTTTATCCACCATTCCAGCCTCAGAAAAGTGGGAAAGATTTTTTTTGTTTTCTCATCCCTAAGATGCTCATAAGTTCAAAACTCCTGAGAAAATGGATTTGGGATTTTAAAAGCGCCTGAAGTGTGCAGTGTTTCTCAGAAAATGAAAGTATAAATAGAGCAACAGGTCAGCCACTGTCAAAAACAGGTGCTTTCAAAGATAAGTCATAAATCCTTTCCACCTTTCCCCAGGGGTACTAAGTAGATACTATCATATAAGAACAAAACATGTTCCCCTTACACTAAGTTCTTCTTTATGCATTGACAGCTTTAGAAGCTAAGTACACTAATACACAGTTTAGTTTGAAAACCTTCTGGCAACCTGTCTGGTACCTCTGTTTTGGCTTAAGCTCCTATTTGAGGGTGCTTTAGGATCAGAGCTCAGTCAGATGAAGTCAGCAGCCTGAGCTCCTGCTGAAGTCTAGACTAATTTTCTTGCACTTTGACATTAAATGATGTAGAATCTTTAGCCATACTCCTGAGATCTCTGAGGGCTAGAGGTGTCTGAGCTGGAGTATGCTCAGTGTCTTGTCATAGTATCTGGAAAACTGACAACACCAAGCCTAGGGAGAGCTGAGTGCACTGCAGCTTCACTTGCTCAGCAAGGGTCAGATCTTCCACTGCAAGTACATGTCTTTTAAATACGTCCAGGGATGGTGATCCCATGACTTCCGTGGGCGGCCTGTTCCAACGCTTGTACTCTTGGTGGATCCCATCTGGCCACTTAGACTCTGTGTGTGTTGTAACAGGTTGCTAACTGTTTCCCCTTGGATTATGTGGGCTTGATTCTGTTACCTGTCCCTGTCTTCCAGCACAACAGGCTGATAAGATTGAGGCAAAGAAGGCATTAAGTACCTCAGCCTTTTCCTCATCTTTTCTATGTTTCTCCCCATATATTAACTAGATGGATGAAGACGAAGAAGGCATTTTTCACTTCCCATCAGTGAATGTCATACTGACTATATGGAAACCAGAGATATGCAGCAGTGCATCTAAATCATCCTGCGGGTGATCTCGGCAGAGGTTTGTGTTGTCGGTCTTCCCTGACTTTGAGAGCTGCATAGTACAGTTGCACCTCATACCCTGGTTTGGGAATGCAGTGGTGTTTAGCAAAATGCAAACCATGTAGGAAGCTAACTGTAACACCTAGCTTAGACTTAAGGCAATGACTTTCTGAAAGAAGGGAAATACAGTAGTTTGGGTTATGTCACAATGGTTTTCTCAGCCTGCATTCATGCAAATCAGCAGACACTAAATATAAGCATGAGCAAAAGGTGCAACAAATTCTAAAAAATCATAAAAAAAAAAAGTTAATTAATGTTTCTGTTACCGATCCCCATAAAAAAGTGGCTTTTCATCCAAGTCCCACTGAGCCAGCTTATGTTTGTGCCTCCTTCCCCTCATCTACAAATACTAGAGAAGGCAACCCATAAAGTTCACTGACTATGAAAAGTGGGTCATATATTTGGGGTTTTTGCTTAACTACAACATATCAACTACAAAAAAGAAGCAAAACTTACTCCATTTGAAATCCCCCTTACCTCCTCTCCCCTTACACAGGGAGTCAGATGGCTTTGAAAAATGTATTATTCAAACAGCTATAGTAGGAACACAAATGAAACCAAGAAACTGTCAGTTTTCCAGCGGAGCAAAAACCAAAATATCACAGAACCAGCATCAAAACTGGCAAATGCATTAGTTCATTGCATCCTTTCCACTGGGATAATAGCAAATGGTACTAGCATAAGAGGGATGAAAATAATTTACGTCTAATTCAAAGATAAATGCAGCTGAAAGGAGAAAGTAATTCCTATAGATGTGTTTTAAGAAAAAAGAAAGGGATTTTTGATCATGCATATTTTTATTAAAAGTGTCTGTTCTCTATGATTTTTCATTTAAAAATGTCAGTGCTTAAAAGCTCCAAGAATTTTCCTTTTATGTGCTACCATGTATACCATCACCAGCTTCTTAATACTGAGCAGTTCTGTGGTTCAGATGGTGCTGCAGACCCAGAACAGTGTTCTCACAGCTGGGGCATAATAAATGCTGGGGTCCAGGTGACGGGGGTCCAATGTCCCAAGCTGTGAGATCTTAGAGCTAACTGTAGCTGCTTGCAGTTTACAGCAAGCTCCAGTATTGCAGGAGACTGTGATTGAATAAGGGTCCAGAATACCAGGTTTCTGTGCCTTGAAAAGAACAATAATATGGATGTGAGGAAGCAATAGATTTGAGTTCACTATAAATTCACATCTTTTGGTGTGCTTTGTGATAAATGTCTCCTTAAAGCTTGTAGACTTCTGCACATGGCTGCCAGCTGAGGGCTTGTTGTTCAGAATCTCTGCCAATCAAAATTAGGAATTTAGAAAAAAAAAACCTCCTGGACTTGAAGAATACCAGTGTATAGATTTCTTTAGGCACTCTGGGACAAGCAAATTTAACGTACCATCTCTTACAGCTGTAAAATTGGATAGATTTATTCACCTTTCTAAATGGTCCTATATGTAAGAGGAAGACCTTGGAACTAAATGATCTTAAGGTCCTTTCCAACCCTAACTATTCTATGATTTTATTCTATGATTCTATGTATGACAAGGTTTTCATTACACAATAATTTCATTTGCTTCATGTGTATCAAAACAACTTTTAACTTCTTTGGAAACTTGAAAAATGGGGTTTAAGTGGGATTTAAATTAAAGAACTAGAGATGGGTTATTTCAAGAATGGAGGTTCTTTATAGTCTTAATTCCAAATGCCCTGAATTTTTCTTTAGTTGATAGAATCCTCTATGCCAGAAGAAACAATTTGTATTTAACTAAGAATTGTAGTTGTATTTACATGTAATATAGAGAAGGAAATTTTAAGCAAAGATAGTATGGAAAAATGTCATACTTGTCTGTAGTACAGTTTTTTCATCATTTTTCAGAATAGTCTGTAAGGGAGGCAAGTTTTAACTGCTACAACTGTTTAACCGAAGGAACTGTTTAACTGAAGGAGATGCAGGGATCTGCAAAGCTCAGGGGTGATTATTTGCAACATCAGGAACATTACTCAGCTCTTACTGTTGTGAAATGCCAGCTCCACTGCCTGTTGTACTCTCTACTTTGTGACATTACTACAAGCCAGGGAGGTGTGGGGGGATGTCATCACGTAATAAGTACAGTTAGGATCCTATAGCTGGCCCAGGAAGCTAAAATCAAAGAATGATGTAAGCAAAAAGAACACTTTTATCCAGCTTTACAAAGAGACTAGATAATGAGCATTTTTTAATCAAAGAAAATTAGTAATTCAAGGGATGATGATGGCTCACACTAAGTAGGTTTTATAGGGAAGAGAAACATTTTGGAAAGAGGATATTGGCTCAAGAACAAGCAAGTCTAAACTAACTATAATAATAGGTTGTTTGTTTTTTTTTTTCCAAAACATTGGACCAGAGCTGTTCCAGAGTGCACATCTGATAATGAGGAAAGCATATCTTTTTAATTTAAAGATGATCAATAGATGTGTCTGTAGCTGCAGGAACCAGCCTAGGTGTTCCTCAAGATGGCTTCTTCTCTGAAGCTCATTGAAAAATTTGAGCCAACATATATATGGTTCTGAAGAAGACATGTCAAGATGATCCATGATGTTGACATGCCTCACCTCTATCCCTGTGGCTGCCCAGTTAATATAGCCCCAATGGACAGGAGTTGCTAAGATGTTAACTCACCTTGTGGGGTTTGAGTATGTGGAACCCAGTTGCTGCTCTTAAGCATATGCTCTGGAAGCTGAGTTTTTAAGCTAGACAATGATTTCATGTGAAGCTGATCCAGAGTGCATTTATGCAGCTGTCCTTGGGATAAACCTGAAGTAAGTGGTATCCATCCAGCATTTTGAGACTGGCCTTTACCAAATGCTTCAGAGGCAGGGAAGTGACCTGGCAATGGCTTTTTGTCTAAGGAATCTCATAGTCAAATATCAGCATTCTATGCCCAAGCTCTGTGGGTTGTATGAGATCAGCATAGCAAGAACAGGTACACCTCAAGTAGTCACTTTGGGGCACTCTATTATGCCCTCTAAGGTATCATAAGAGACTATGGTGCAAACCAGAAAACTTCGGAGTCCTATGCATTTAGCAAATAGTCCTGAATCTAAGATTCCTTGTAAATGTGATGGAATGATGCTGTTACACAGGTGCTTGAAGAGCAATCTAAGACAGACCTAGGAATATAATTTCAGTTATAATGAAGCTGGCAAGTTTCTACATCATCAGTCCTATAATTGCTGGAGTACTCTCTTTGCTTAATTAAAAATAGCCCTCAAAAAGCAGCACTAATCTTCCAGTGAGCTGACACCAAGCAACTTCAGCAATCCTAAGCAGGTTTATTTAAGGGGCAGCTCAGATGACATTGCTCCCTCTGGTGGCTTTCTTGCAGGAAAAGCCATCTCACAGGTCAAGGGAGGTGATTCTGCCCCTCTGCTCTGCTCTGCTCTGGCGAGCTCCCACCTTGAGTACTGCATCTGGCTCTGGGGTTCTCAGTACAGGAAAGACATGGACCTGTTGGAGAGAGTCCATAGGGCCACAAAAATGATCAGAGGGCTGGAGCACCTCTCTTACGAGGAAAGATTGAGTGTTGGGGTTGTTCAGCCTGGAGAAGGCTCCAGGAAGACTTTATTGGAGACTTTCAGTACTTAAAAAGGGCTCAATAAGAAAGGTGGAGAGATTCAGGCTGGATGTGAGGAAAAAATTCTTTACAATGAGGGTGGTAAAACACTGGTGCAGGTTTCCTAGAGAGATGGTGGATGTGCCATCCCTGGAGACATTCAAGGCCAGGCTGAATGTGGTTCTGGGCAACCTGATCCAGTTGAAGATGTTCCTACTTATTGCAGGGGTGATGAACTTAGACGACCTTTCAAGGTCCCTTCCAAATCAAGCTACTCTGTGATCGCATGGTGAGGGTTATTCCCATTTCCCGAGGCCCTTCTATAAATGTGGGGGAACAAATAGCTTTTGAGCCTGCGAGATGCCACTTTGAACCCCTACCAGATATGCATCAGAAGATGGTGTAGCCATGAAGTATGGGGAAGGAGAAAGGGGAAGGATCCTCACATGGAATTTGGTTTTGGTGCCTTATACGGACTTGGTTTTCATTATCATGAGGAGGAGCTGTTAAAAGTATCAGCTTGGGATGAGAAAAAGGAAAGAGATGGATTTACAATGTGCTATGAACATGCAAAGAGAAGGAGGCTCACTGCAGCTCTTTGTTTCTCTGAAATAGGCTCTTCTTTTTCTTCCCACAAACACATATTGCTTTTTCTCAACAAGAACACTGAAAGGATAGTGTCCCAAAGGATGCAATTTAATTGCTCAATTGTATTCATCTATTTTCTGCATCAGTTTTAAACTTTTACTCTTATGTGCAGTTCTGTAAATGGCACTCCTTTTGATCTACCATGTGTTCACTTTCCATTGTTTCAGAAATCTTATCAAAATGCTCACTGCTAAGACAATCTGGGAACGAGGCTATTTACACAGCAGTCTAACATAAAATCACATCTTTATAATCCTATTCCCCAAACACTGTGAGGATATGCTCTATTTCTTAATTAACAAAAAACTGCATTACACTTGGTGTGTAAAGCCTAACTGAAACCAACTTACCCATAATTCATCTATCTGTGTCACAAGGCTCGCGAAGAGGCCTAGTAAATGATGAGGTTGTCTGTTGCTCTTCTGTTTGCTTGACATGATTTGCTTTAATTTAAAGATCCTCAAATGCTGCCTTGATGGTGCATGTGCTTTCAAGATTTTTCATGTGTGGCCAGCGTATTCTGAGGGAAAAATGACAACAATATTATCTAGGCTTTAGCAATAGACTCGAGTGTGCTCAAAATTCATTTTTAAGCTGTTCTGATTTTCTCTGTGACGCATTAAAACATCTGGTCATCAGCAAAAAGCAGATGATTTAGAAAGTTGAAGTAGCATTCAGGATAACTCTGAAGACACTGTTTGCAAATTGCAGATAATTTCTGCTGAATTAAAAGAGACTATGTTTTGCACTGGTTTGCACCGGTAGTCTGTTTCAAAGCAGAGGCTTTATTTCAGAGCTCTTGAGAGAAAAAGAATGAGATACTGATCTTACAGGAAAATTACAAAATGGTACAGCTGGGTTTTGATTTGAAGCTAGGACCAACATTAAGATACGAGCTGTAATTTTGCTTGAGACAATTTCTCTCTTGGGTAGTGCCACTGGCAGGATGTCCCTCTTCAGTCAGTAGATGAAAATAATATTTTTCTTGTCAAACAAAATGAGTACATTTTGAATCAAAAGATTTTCTTCTTTTCTGAGACATATTCTATTAAAAAAAATCAAACCCAAACCCATATTTGAAAGATCAAAACCAAAAGGAAATATTTCACTTGCGATAAAATAAAAAAAAACCTGTTTTTTAATTTTTAGATTTTTAAAATTATAAAATATTGTCTTAATAAGAAAGCACCTCTCTCAATTGAGTCAGTGATCCAGTAACACTTGCTACTGCTTATAAAGTTGAAAATATTTGATTTCCAGATTTTAAATTATTTTTCATTTTGTTTTTTTATTTCACAGTGGAGTGAATTTGCCAGTCATGACAGGGATTCATAGCATATTTTCATGAACATGAAACTAGTTTTCCTATTTTAAAAAAAATGAGAATAGCTTCAGGTATTTAAAAAAGAAAAAAGAATTCAGCAATGAGAACTTCAAAGTTTCATGCGTCTGATTCACCTGTAGCTGAAAAGAGCAAATTTCTGCCAGACCTCAGATGCAGGAGCTAAAGTCCCCCAATGTCATTGAAGTAAATCAAAGAAAGCCTTGAAAAGCTGGCAGGGAAATTTGGGCATCTTTTCAGGCCAAATAAAAGCCTGGCTCAAAAAGAGACTCATGGAAATGAATAGTTCATATTCTGAAGGAAACATATATTTACAGAACATGAAATCTTGGTTAAAACACTTTTTGAATCATGTTGAAGTGTTCATTGTAAACTAGAAAGGTCTTTCTTGATTTACTTGGCTCTATTTCTGAACTCTTTTTTCTTTTCTGCTAATGGCAACCCATCGATCATTGGAGCTGTAATCAGATTTTGCAGAAGGCCACGGGCATCATTTTCAATCATTTAAACTTTGTCAGCCTGCATCTACTTCTTATGAATCATGGGGATTAATGCCAAAGGATTTTTCCCCTTTAAAAAAAAATTAGCAAGTGTTGATTGCATTTTTCTTGTTACACCTGACCCTCTTACCGTAAATTAACTATTTCACTGCTCAACGACAAATGGCTGCCTGATAGCACGTGAGAAAATGTCGCATCCAATCTGAGCCTCACCACCTACAAAAATTGAGGCAAAACCTCAAAAATTAATTAGATTTCTAAATGCCTTTGAAATTAATAGGAGATATTTGCCTAAACTATGAATGTGGTAGTACACTTTGATGTGGTTCATAGCCAGAGGCATTATGTGCTTTATAAAATCAGCTCTCAACAATATTTTTAACAGTAGTTGTAGAAGTGGTAATGTGCTATTAGACAACTTAGATGCAATTTAAATGCTTTGTTCACGCTTTTTTGTCAGTATAAGCATATCCATGAAAAATTACAGAAGGAGTCATTGTTCACAGGTCAGTATACCTTCACACTACTACTCCTTCTATATTTGTTGCAAAACCACAGTTAAACCATCACTGGCTGTTTGCATGTAATGCTCATGGCAGCAGTGCTCTCATCACAGAAACAACATACTTAAATAACACTGTCAGATGAGGCTAGGTCTATCTCACAATGACAGATACTAGAGCAGCCCCTACAGCTGATTATGAATCAGGAAAAGTAGCTTTTGAATGTGTTAGGTAGTTCATTCGAGTAACAGTGGTGCAGCAAAGAGGGCCAAACCAGATGTACTAGGAAGTGATTTGTGAGACAAACTGGTGGCTAACTTTGGCTGCTCTGTGAACATGAGTATTTGAACCTAATGTAGATCCAACACTGCTAAGATTTGGTAACTGGTCACTTCTGCTCAGTTTCAGTGGTTATATTTTTCCAAGTTTTATCTCAAATTCGGGTGAATGATATTCCTCAAAAACCCAAGATACCATCCCTGTTTAATATACAGCAAATAGGAGGGAAAGATCTAACGCTGTATGCTCTATCCATTGCTCTTTTCACCTGTTTAAAGATCTCTTTCCTCTTCCAGCTGTGGTTCAATCTCTGAGTGAGTTATCCAATGGTCCTTTTCCCCAGGAATCTAAAAGCACAAGCTATTTCCAGTGAGTTTTCTTCTATTCTACAGAGGATGTACAGTTATGAAACATCTTTGTCCCCTGCAGAATGGGAACTCATTTACATACCTCCTTTGTGGGTCAGACCCGTGAAAAGGAAAACTTTATTTGGGCCTTAAGCCCTTTTTCTGGGTCTTGTTCATAGCCATAGAAGCCACTGTATAGAATGGTGGCTTTGGTTACGTATTAGTCATATACAGAAGCAAGCCAGCAGAGGTAGGAACAAGACAAGGTTTGATTTCACTGCATTGTGCCAAATAATTTGCATCCAGATCCTTACTTATAAGACTGTATTTAAGTACTCTGAGTAGAGATAACTTCTTACAAAAGGAATTGAACCTGCAGTCCTACAAGGAGAGGAAGTTTCTGCCCTGAAAAGTAAAAATTGAGCTTGTTTTTTTAAACTTCATTGATTAACAAGAATATCCAAAAATCAATTATGTACTTTCAAAACTTTTTACCAAATATTATTATTCCAGTGAGTGCTCTCTCTTAACAGAATACACATTATCTTCTTAAACCAGACTGAAAATGCAATCTTAAAATGATTACCTAAAATGCTTCAACAGATGTGTCTTTAAAGAGTTTGAATCAGATGGCGTTTGCAATTGTGAAATGAGAAGAGAAAGCAGTCTACAAAGACATGATTTTTTTTTTTCTTCTGCTTTTCTTTTGTCAGTGCATGTAGAATTATGATTACACAGGTAGAGAATCAACTGTATGTGTTATGGTGATTGGTCACACAGGCAAATGCAGGATCATTCTTTCCCATAAATACATTAAAAGAAAATCAGTCACATAGACTTGGCTTTCAACAGAGCAGCAGGCTGGGTTCGATTCATAACAAATCAGTTCACGCTTTGGGGAAAACTACAAATCACTCCCACAGCATTATTCATTGGATTGTCCTCTGCATTCCTCCAAGGAAGACCCAGTTTGAATTCTTATGCATTCTTTTTGCTTTTAGGCTGACAGAGATGGGTGGGGGAGGTAGAAAGGAGGAATCATCTCCTTGGAAGGGTACCTTGGTTTCTTTTTTTGGGGGGGGCGCATGGGGTGGCTTTAAGAAGTTTTTTGCATTTGCTTTTCATGGCAGGGAAGCATTATAATTGAATACACAGTAGATTATCCAGGCTTACATTTATTGAATTTATTGTTATTTAGCTAGAAATCTGCACTTCCCATCACTGTAAATTAATCATTAGTATTGCTAAGGCATAGTTTGTATTAGTGGTGGTGGATAAAATTCCTCACTGAACTTGGCACCAGGTGTACTAAGAACTATCCTATTATATAGAAAATGGTAATAAATATTCAGTAGGAAACTGAATTGGTCAGGTCTCAGTCTATGCCTTAGCAGAGAGAATCAGGAGTTTCAAAATTCCCCCAGACGCCATGGTTGCCTAGAAACATATATGCCTCCACTTTGAACAAGTAAAAGGATTATATTGATTTACATCTTGTAACCAAAGTGGCTAAATTCCTTCTCTGCCTGCTCTGCAGACTCGGTAGGGCCGTGCTGCTATACCCAGGCCAGCTGCAGCCCCAGACAGCTTAAAGAAACTGAGAAGAATGATGAAGATTTTGCTAGCTGGCCTCTGCTGTGCTCATGCTGCCTCAGTTGTCGTTCTTGTGGTATTTGTTACCTACTTTAAAGGTAGGTCCCATGTCATATGCCCTACAAACACAGTACGAGGAACCAGGAGGCAGAAGCTCCTCAGACATCAGGATGGGCTGTTGAGTAAGCTGTGGCTCCACTGCTGTGGAACAGGTCTAGAAACTCCTGCTGAGTAGGACTTGGCATGCAGATTCATGGCTGTGCTGAAAACGGCTTTTTGCAATCTCACTCATCCCACTCTCAAGAGAGATGCAAAAACAGGTAACACAGCTCTCCATATCTCTAATTCCAGCAGTTCTCCTTCCTCCGCCTTTCTCTCTGCTTCCCAGGACAGCAGCGAGGTGGCATCAGGTTTTAGCCCAGAGGGGGTACCATTTGGTTTTGCTTCGACTGCTGAGAAAGCTTGAGTGGCTCTGTGAACCCTGCACTGTCCATTGCAGGGGTGAGTATAACCACCTCAGATTTAGGCATCTCTCCAGGCAGACCCTGCAGTGTACAGATCAAGCTCTGAATTGCAGTGGATACACAACTTGTTCTGCTGCCTCAGCTAAAAGAGTGACAAAATCTAGTAGAAAAGCAGAGTGAGGAGCAGCCAGTGCTTCTCTTGTGCATTGGTTTGGTGCCCATCACTAGAAGTTGCAAGTCTAAATCCAACTGTACATCACTTACTTTTCAAAAGTCTTTGGGTGAAGTTATGGTATGGAAATTCTTTTACTGCTTTCTTAAACCATGTATCTCCAGGTCCTGAAATCAGGTTTATGAAGTGATCCTTGGGAGGAAGCTTGACCTCTCTTTTCATCAAATCTGCTGGCTTAGAAGCCTCTTCTCAGTCTACAATTTATGACACAGCTCTCGGAGACACTCACCAACAGAGGTGTTTTAATTCACTTCTTTTCCATCAAGAATCTGTGAAATGTAAGATGGGAAATAAATATCTCCTTTGTTCAGTGCCCTTATCACAAGACCATCCTTTTCTAAGCAGTCTAAATAACTTCCAAAGTTAAGAACTTGCAGTTTAGATTAATGACATGACTCAGACAATAGATGAAATTAATAAAAACAGAAGCACCTCATGCAAGAGGATCTGACCCATCAAATATGTGTTATCTGCACAGAGGATGCAGCTTCACCTTTAATTTCTTATTAACTATCTTTACAGACAATGAATATGAAGCTACAGCAAAACCGCTGTTGACTGACACAAGGAGGCTATGGGTTCAATTATTCATCAATGCCCTTTATGAACTTCTAGAACCTGAACTTTATGAAAGTAACAAGTGGATCTGGTAATGTTAACATAAATGCATGACATAAATCCATGCATAAGAGGTTATCTCATCAAGCATCAAAAGATGGATTTCTTCCAGATGGTTCCTGACTCATCAGAAAAAATAGTATCATCAGAAAATCAGGATTCCACTCCAAGAAGATAGAGTTTTGCAAAGCAGGCAGGCAGTTAAGTACCAAACTGCCTCAAAGGTTAATTTATTGGAACAACAAATTTAATTACATGTTTAGATCTGGGAATATCAGATTGGGTTTTTTTTTTTAGTAAAATTGTTTTTATTTCCAAATGTATCTTCTTTGCCTAAGCATTTATCAGCTTTGTGCAGATATCCACACACATGCATGCAAACAAGAAAGAAATGTCTATTTCTGCTTGTTCCAACTCTTAGAAGAAATAAAATAGTGATAATCCAGAATGTTTCAAGGAGCAAAAATGTAACTTTCTGCTTTAAGACAACATTAGATCAGGATCTGGTCCAGTTCTATGGAAGCAGTTGATAATTTCCAGCAGAAGACCTTATATGCCCTCCTGGAATTCAGTGGCATAAAAAAGACCAGTATTGAATTAATTTTTGGTAAGACCTTTCCCTCACATCATTAGAACTAGAAGCCAAATGGAGTATCCCAGACATTAATTTGGTACAGCTCTGCCTTTAAAGATACAAACAGGTGAAACCCTGTCTGCTTATGTCTATCCACATTTCCTACTGAGCAAGCAGGAAATGCTTCAAGATGCAAAAATGCCCTCATAGCAGTGTAATAGAAAATACTTGGGTAGCTGATCTAGTTAGTGTCAGAATTGCTTGTCAATAGAATCTTTTTGAGTGATTTCCATGAAACACCTGGGAATGTTTAAATTTCTTTCCCCAGGCATTGAAACAAAATTAATTGCCTACTGTTTTAAAAGAACTAATCTAATGTTGTGATTAGTTAAAAATCTTTTAGAGGAAAGAGACAAAACAGAAATAGATTGAAAGCATTCTGGCGTCTATAGGAGTTAATATAGCTTGCTTCCCTTCTCTTTGATTCCTAATTGAATTCCGTATGAAGCAGGTTGTAACCTTTCTTTCAGCATCTGATAGAAATATATTGTATCATTGTCCTACCTTCAAGATCAAGACACCCACCTTCTGCTCTATGACTTAATAGTGAATAACAAGAGGAATGAGTTATGAAACCACAGTAGCTGGCTTGACTAATTAATTCCGTTGTTTTCAAAGTACTCCTTCTGATGTACAGTGAAGAGTGGGAGGGGGGCATTACAGAAAGAGGGGGGTAAAATAATGAGGGAAAAATGATGTTTTGAATGATGAGAAATAAATTGTTTCATTATCCATATGTTGTGGTTTAAAACCCTCACGCAGTTTTGCTCACTCACTCTCCCCTCCTTCTTCTCCCAGTCCTGAGGGGATGGGGAAGAGAATCAAAAGAATGCAACTCCCACAGGTTGAGATAAGAACAGTTTAGTAACTAAGGTATAACACAAACCATTACTTCTACCACCAATAATAATAATGACAAGGTAAATACAAGGGAAAAGAATACAATCGCTCACCACCTATATCCAGCCCAACTATGCAGTGCACCCCCACACCCTTATGGGTCTCTGCTCTCTGTTTTACATCCTGGGCATGACATGCTGTGGTATAGAATACCTCTTTGGTCAGTTTGGGTCAGGTGTACTGTCTCTTCTTCCTCCTGGCCTCCCCTCCTCCCTGGCAGAGCATGAGGCTCAGAAAGTGTTCGGCCAGCCTAAACATTACCAAGCAGTAACTGAAAACACTGTTGTTATCAGCACTGCTCCCAGGCCCAAAATCAAAAACACAGCACTGCACCAGCTACCAACAAGAACAAAAATGGCTGCTAGTGCTGAACCCATGACGCTACATGATGGCATGTTTAAGTCAGGTTGCATAGAGTAATATGTTACTGCTTTAGGAATTCTGTAAAAGAAATCTTAAGAGGCCTTCAACAGTTTAGTGGAGGGAAAAGGCAAAGAGGTGATCATGCTAACTTCTGATATGAATGAAAGAATGAAATCTTCATAGGCAAAGAAACTCCAATTGTTTATATAACCTTTTTAAGCCTGCGCATGACTAATAATACTTGTCAATAGGGTATCTTCTCTTCTCCAGTACATTAAGTGATTATGAGTAGTGAAGAGTAATCTTTGTCATAAAAGTGAAGGGGACAACAGCCTGTTGAGTCCCGTGGTCATCCATGCAATTAAATCCTTTTTCAATTGCATAAACTGAGCTCCTAGGGTGCCTGTCTCTAAAGTCTCAAATCCTTCTTAAAATAGTTTCAGTCACTACAGGCTAAATGCATTAGTAGGGCTACAGAAGTGGACTTGCCTGAAATACCTTTCCAGCCCTACCCAGGTTATGAGTAACCCCTACACCCTCACAGATTGACTTTCAGCTTCAGTTGCAGATGGATTAGCCACTGCCATCCCCTAATGAGGAAGATGGTAAGCGCCCAAAGCCTGTCACTGGGTTGTCCTGTCTAAGGGCCTAGGGATTCATACTGGACTCTTGTGAAGTCTGGCACAGCAGAAGGCTGCCAGTCTATACACAGAGAAAACTGGATGCCCTGCAGGACCTTATCTTTAGTGGACATAACCAGTTTTTATTGGAGATTAACAGTGTTTGGGTGACTGGGACCCAGTGGTACTGGTGTGAATTTAAATGTTATCCATTTGTGGTAAAATATTATGAAAACTAATAAAGATAAAGCAGACTATTAATTCAATGCTCTTGGAAACACATTAGATAGGTAGGCTTCTTTGGCTTCCACGATAACACAAACTATCTCTAAAAGACTTTAATCAGTGAGTAGAAGTTCCAAAGTTGAATTGGATTTGCCTGTTTCCTTTACTCTTTTTGCACAGTAACTAGGAGGACAGAGCAGTAGAGATGAATGGTGAGCTCTTTCCTGTTCTTGTCTCAGAAGTTTGTAGGTGTAAGGTGGCTCTAATGCAGGATGTTTCACTATCACTGAACAACCTTCTAAGTTTTGCATGAGTGTAGCCCAAATAGTGTTGTGGGTTTTGGCTTTTTTTTTTTTTTTTGAGGATAAGGGCCTAAAACAGAAACAGAACAATGGAAATCAAAGCAATTCAGAGGGGATTTTTCCAAACACTTCACAGAAACATGTCAGGAAAATTTCTGATAGCAGCACTAGGCTGAAATGTTCAGATTTCTGCTAAGTCTCATATATCACACATGGTTTAAAAAAAAAATCCAAAAACCTAACCCCCAACTGTCGTGGTTTGAGGCTCTCAAACAGTTCTGCTCACTCCCCCCCCCTTTCTTCCCCAGTCACAGGGGATGGGGGGGGGGGGTCAGTGAGCAGAACAATTTGAGAGGCTCAAACCATGACACCAACCAAAACCAAAAAACATTCACAAAGACCTTGCTGTTGAAGTTGATATTCTGCTAAGAACATTAATTATCCCTCAAAAAGTACTGAAGACACTTCTTTGTGTGCTGAAATAAATGTTTGGCTTTTTTGTCCAATGTCCACACCAACAAATCAAAGGAAAAATCATCTCTGATAAAATTTAATTTGGGAGGGTTATTACTGAAACAAAAGCATTTCTTCCGTATCATACAAAGTGTTTTATTCAATCTGAAATATCTTTTCTTATGATATGCTTGTAAGAAAAGCCAAAGAAATTATTTAGCATATTAATAATTCATTGGAGTTCTGTGACCTGGTGGACAGTGCTGTTACATTGTAAACTCTATTCCTGTGCCTAATCCCTCCCCATCCCCATGTGAGAATACTTTAGACGTGAGGCTATCAAATCCTATAACTTCTTATTTATGGTGGACAATCTGCTTCTGAGTCTTATTTGAAAACCCAGGGGCAGGCAAAGGCCTCTCAAAATAAAAAGGGAAGAATTTGCCACTAAGAAGAAACTCATACAGGTGGGTTAAAAAGCTGTAGTCGAATTGCTATGGCAACTTAACATTTCAAATTCTTATCAATAATCATTTTAAGCAGCTATAGAGGGCTAGATCTACATTGTGTAAGACCTTCTGTGCTACCAGATAAGGTCTCAGACATCCTTTTTTCCCAGATGGGCATTCTGCGTATCTTTCTACACACCTTGTGGCCATATGTGATAAATGCTAAACAATCCTCTTTTTCTACTGGTAGCTTTCAGTTTTCAGGTCTATTCCCACTTTAAGAACAGGGAGTTTTTCCAAGCTGAACCCCAGAGCCAGGTATTTAGCATATTATAACTAAGTTAACATATAGTCTCTAATATTTTTCAATTGACCAGAAGTAATACTGTAACTATGATTTGAAGCAGATTGGGAAAGATCATATGCGCTAACTCTGTGAAAAAGAGTTTGGCCTTGTGTTGTGGTTTACGCCCAGCCATAACTCGCACAGTAGCTCTCTCTCACTCCCCCCTGCTTTCTCCTTCCCCACACCTGGAGGGATGGAGAGGAGAACCAAAAGAATGTAACTCCCACAGGTCGAGATAAAAACACTCCAGTAACTAAGATGTAACACAAACCACTGCTGCTACCACCAATAATAATAATGATAAGGGAAATAACAAAGGAAGAGAATACAACTGCTCACCACCCACTGACCAATACCCAGCCTGACCAAGCAGTGATCTAAATCTTCCTGATCTTGGGCATGATGTGCTGTGGTATGGAATACCTCTTTTGTCAGTTTGAGTCAGGTGTACTGCCTCTGCTTCCTCCCAGCTTCCCCTCCTCCCTGTCAGAGCATGGGACTCAGAAAGCCCTTGGTCAGACCAAACATTTGAGCAGTAACTAAAAACATCGGTGTTATCAGTGCTGTTCCCAGGCCAAAAGTCAAAAACACAATGCTGCACCAGCTATTAAGAAGGAGAAAAGATGACTGCTACTGCTGAGCCCAGGGCACCTTGCTGTTTCATAACTTTATTATTCTGCTATTAAATCTTTTCTCAGTGTCAGAATCTTCTCTTTTCTATCCTGTTGAATACATCCAGGTCTTCAAATTACTGACACAATTTCCTGTCTACAGAGCTATTCCCATTAAATCCCCACTAATCCTCAAAATCCCTTGAGAGGCTGTCTTTTTACCTGCTCAAAAAATACTGCTAAAGCCAGTAGTTAGATAATTGAGGAGTTCCTTTCTCTTCAAAAAAGGGCTTTATTTTTTCCAAAACAACAAATGTACTTCTCTGATAAGTGCTGGAAATAAACTTCAGACAGATAATGACCAAGAAGTTCTTTCAGTTGTGTTCCACTGTAAGCTAGATCTTTGGCTAGTATAAATTGATGTATGTCCTGCAAAGCTTGCAGAGCTGTGAGAGTTACAAATCGGTAGCAGAGATAGATTCCGCCCCTAGTGAATGAGGAATTGCTCTTCACAGTGTGTTCTCTAATATTTTACCTGCAGCTATTCCTCAATGTCTATTTTGTGCTAAGACCCATTTGATTATTTTTTTCCTTAAACTCTCCCATTGATCAGGCAAAGCATTGCTTTTAATTAAGTTGAGATATGTTGCAAGTAATGCATTATTTGTTATTTGTCCCGTTAAGATGCAAATACAGGATTAGGAGACAGTCATAAGTAAAGGACGGTGCAGAGATATGCTGGAATGCTGACGAGGCAGAAAGAGAGGTCAAGAAAGAATATCCTTTCCAGATTTCACTGGCAAAACCATTTTTTTTCTTTGCATTTGCTTTTTTATGTAGCTGATGCTTATGTTCTTTCTATGTACTGGAATTTTCAGGTTTTTCTTAAGCATCTAGGATTTTAGCAATAGCTTATTCCCGTTTGCTCTGTTTTTAAGATGTTCTGGGTTGATATATTTAAGGACTTATTTTTCTTCCTTTGAGATTTTGACAAAATACTCACTTCACTGTAATGTGTATTTGACTCTTTGAAGGGCATCTACTTCATTGCTGGACATAACTGTAGTGTCTGGGTTTTGTAGACTTATTTTAAAATGATGGCTTCTTCTGTGAGTATGTTCCCATATAATTTCTCACTATATACAGGAATTGGCTATTACAGTTTCCCTTTCTATACTTTCTCCACAGAAGACAGGAAGTAAATAAAAGTTCCTGCCCAATGGAATTGCTCTTTCAATCATGTATTGCTTGCCCACATTAAACCCAGGGGATTCAAATGAAGAGCAAATGAATGATGACACTCTCTTCTGGCTTGACCAAACTACAATTCTAACACAGACACATAACATGTAAGTGGCTTTCGTTGTTTCCTAGCCACAGGCAAAGGGTGATGATCACTTGCATTATCCAATGTGTCATTACATAGAGATTTCTGCAGGGTGGGAGGGAGGATTTTTTTTTTATATAACTCCCTAAGTCTTGGGGAGCCTTTGAGATTTTTCATCTCCGCTGAAAAACAGAAACTGTTCACAACAGGAGGCTTTTCATATCATTAGCTCTGTCTGCAGTGAGCGCTCTAAAGGTGCTTTGTTTTGTGTAGCACCACCAGAATTCCTTTGTTCCCTGGCTACATTTGTCTAGCAGGGTGTATGTGTGAGAGCCTCAGAAGTTTCTTATCTCAATTTGTATGTAGGGTCTTGAAATTCTTCTTCATTAAAAGCTGCATTGATCTTCTGGATGTAATTACATCTGTCTTCCTGTAATTATTAATTTCTTAATAGCTTTATGAAGGGCCCCTTATTCCATCTTAAGTGCCATTTGGATGCCCTTTTTCCTTTTACACAGACTGAATCAGTAATAACAAAGCTTGCAGAAGTTCTGCAAGCACTCTATAGATACTGCATGCAGTGATCGCTTCACTCACCTGTGAAATGCAACCATCTCTGGAGTGGAAGGCACTGAATGTTTTAACAAAATCTATTAATACAGCATGACATTATGAAAGTACAGAATTAAGAAGTGTAAATAAACAACTCATATTTGTACCAAATCTCTGGGTCAAAGAACTTTCCAGATTTCTCTGTTCGCAACTCTGAAAATATAAGTTGGAGGCTTCTTTTATGAAGAAGAATTTTCCTCATGACCTGATATCCTGGTGATCTGTCTCATCTGGGACATTTAAACCTTGAGACATTCAGCAGTATTTGTGTCTTTGTAACTATGGTGACCAGGTCAACCTGTTGATTTTAGCTAGCTGTTAAAGACTGAGTCTTTATTGACAGAAAAGACCGCAACATTGAACCTTATGACAACTGAAAGGTGCTGTTCTTTTAGTGAGGAAAGCAGAATTGTGTGTGATCCAGCCAAAGAGGAATGGTTCCTCTACTTTCCCCCTGTAATATATAGGTGCTGTTTCTCTTTCCAAATTGCATCTGTCAACACCCTGATGTAATTTGTATTTGCAAACCATTAATTAATAGTTTATTGCCCTATCACATAAAAGTTCTTTAGGGCTCCCAGAGGATTATCAGAAACGTTCAGCATCATTTTTTCAAAAAACAAGTGTGTACTGATTGAGAGGGTCCTTTCACTTTCTTAAATTCCCTTCTGTTTTGTATCTTCCCATAACAATTCCTTCTGATTTCCATTTCTGCATGTTGCTGTCCAAGGGAGGAAAGCCGTTAGAGAACCTGTGAAATTTCCTTCCTCTATGTAGGCACAACACACCTGCAGTCACTGAGAAAGTATGAAGCTTTCTCTTCTCAGGAGGTGACTTCCCCCTTCCTTACCATCAGCAGGAGCATAATTCCTGTTGCTGGCAGGAATAGCCCAGCTGGTAAACACATTGTACTGTATCGTCCTGTCCTGTCCCCTTCCCCCAAAAAAATCCTTACATCAAGAAGCAATGAGGCTCCTCACAGTCAGAGTTCCACAGTGTGGCAGTTGTTGCTGTGTTGCATATGAAACTCACAGCCTCAGAATTAGGCTGGATAGCTTTCCACTGCATGCCCATTGCTACTGTCCAAGTTAGGCATAGAAACTGAAAGCAATTTTCTCTGCTGCTCAGTCCACTAAGCTTTGGGAAATGTAGCTAATGTACATCTGTATAATAAATATCAGCTTTAGTGCTGAGAACAAGGTAAAAAAATGTTGCCTACAAAGAATACTTTGAACGTTTCTTTCTTTTACACACTGCAGTAATTACACAAAGTCATGCCAAACCCTATTCACAAAGAATAAGTGTAAATATTTTTTGAAAGTTTTTGACCCGTCTTGGGACAAATTAATTTCCTTCTGCATCCCTACAGCCTTTAAACAAATAGAACCATGTTCTTGCCTTTTTTAGCTTTCCTGCTAATATCAGTTATGTTTTAAACTAACTGATTTAATTTCCAGTGAGATTCTTTCTCTTTGTTCAAACTGCATTGAACGCAAAACCCTGGTCACTTACTGATCCATGGAACAGCACAAGGACAGGTTTCTTTTGCCATTTCAGTGCCTCCCACTCCAGCAACTGAGGTTACAGTTGCTTCTTAGGATCATTTACCTATTGGGTGTTCTTTTGGCTTTTTTATTTTTTTCCAGACAGATCCCAAGTTATTTTGCCTATGCTCGAAATACCTGAAAAAGCAGTAGAGATCAGCTTTAGGGAAGTGGCACATGTGAGCTCGAAGTAAGACACCTTGCCTTTTGGGAAGGCATATTAGCTTGAGCATATAGCAGCTATTCAGCGTCCACGTTCAGAATGCATGCAAGGAAAGCTTATGTCTACCTGCAAGGAGCCTTTTACTGTATTACTTATTCCTAGCTCATTCTGTGTTATTGAAACCATGGTCTTCTTGGCGTGGATTCAGATAAGAGCATAGTTCCACCAGGGTTTCTTGGTGCGAAGGTGTTTAGGAGGACTGGAAGCAATTTTGATATGTTAAGAAATGCATTAAGAACCTGTCCTTGAAGTAATGTTTTATTCCACGCCACCAACTATCTCTTAGCTGATAGGAATTTACCTTTTTGAGCTATTCTAATGAATTTGAGGTGGTTTTTTTTTTGTTTGTTTGCTCATTTGATGAGTGTTTTGTTGTTGGTGGTGGTTGGTTGGATTTTTCTTTTAGTGGAAGACCACTAAGGAACTGTAGTAAATAATGCAAGGCTGTTGTTGAATACTGAATGTTTAGATATTCTAAATGGGTATTATTCTATTTTGTGTCATATACACCAAAATATTTCCATAAAAGATAGATAAATTCTTCAGTCTAGATTAAGTGTAAAGTATTGTTTTCACCATGTCTTTAGATTAAGAGTGTATGCTGGTATATTTGAAAACAAAATGAGTCTCAACTAAATATACTGGCTTGCTTGGAAACACTTGGTGGAGTTCAGTTTGAGAACTACTCCAAGAAAAGGTCTGGAAGAGAGCGCCTATTTTCTAAACAGGTTGCAGTTGATGCACAGAAGTAGCAGAAAGATGTGGATCTTAGGCACCAAGTATCACAGTAGCACTGTTCCCAAATATGACAGGCACTTAAAATCTTTCAGCTATGCCATGATGAGAGTAAGTTATTTCCCTGTTTGTGTCAGCTCTGGTGCAGCATTGTAACACTGGACTTGCATTCAGGTCTTTAAGTTCTGACCTTTTTTCTGTCATTGACCACAGTGTGTACATGGTACATGTACCCTGGCCTTACTCACATCCCTCCCCTGTCTAATCTTCTTAACCTTCCAAAGGAAAGGGCTGAGATATGTCAGCGGGGAAAGGTTCTGAGGTAATGACATTTACTTTTCTTCTAACCAAGACTAAAGGCAGAAAACCATGGGAGGAATAGAAGGAAACCTATGTTACATTTGGACAGATTTAAAAATGCTAAGAAAAAAAAAAAATCCAACCTATTTCGGCATTGAATGTTGCATTTAAAATCTGCAGAATATATGCCTAAAAGTCAGTATGAAATTAAAAAAAAAAAAAAAAAAGCTTTGTTACATGTTTCCATTAAATATTACCAAACCTTCCCCAGGCCCCCTTCCCCAGAAAAATCTCAGCTGAAGAGTTCATGGGGTATTTCTGTGCAGAAAGAAATTCTATTCCCACAAGGTCACATTTTGCAATTCCTATTTTATTTCATCTATGTTTTTCTTGCACAGAGTTAATCTAATCACAGCACTTAAATTGACAGGATCTGTAAGTATTTTCATAATAATAGTAGTAACTAGAAGGACTGCATCCAGCTTGTTTAGCCATACAGTTCTTGTAAAGTGTTTTCATCCTTTTGTGGCTGTCTCAATTCTTAACAGTGCTAAAAGGCAGCATCTGCAACCAAAAAGTTTCCCAGCCCAAAAATAAACATCACTGAATGAAGAAGTAACCCTGGAAATAGCCATTCAGGTAATTCCTCAGGGTTCTATAACTGGTGTTTCATTACAAAGCTTTTCATATTTACTCCCAATATTATTATGCTTTATTGTGTTCTTGTAATCACAGTTCTTATTCCAGTATGTTTCATGTAGTTTCCTTGGAATATAATCCTCTTCTACGTGGATTAGTGCAAACAGGCTTTTGTAAATGCAATTTATTTTTTAATTGGTTTGTCAAAGAGCAGAGTCATCTACTTTTATCAAATGAGCTCATCAGGAAATCAAAACTTTAAGGCTTTAGGGCACTGATTGTTTTAAGTCAACTCTGCTCTTTTTCTTCCATGCCGAATTCATTGGTCTGCAATATAATAAATTATGCACACAGCCAAATGAACTGCGAGAAAATTACCTTTCTTCTATGCAACAGATTAGTGCATACAACGGTCTGTTTTTCTGTTGGTGTATCCTGAGGATAGGGAAGAAATTTAAGACAGTCTTACTGAAAAGGCTAATGGAAGTCAGATGCATTTTTCTGCCCTTTAGCAGGTTTCTTGGAACGAGGAACAAAACTGGAAAGTGCACCGTGTTGTGATGCTGCACATTTAAAGTGAATTCCTGAGAATTTTCAGCCAAAGGACTGCACTCTCATCACTGTGTTTTTGATTGATTTCAACTATTGTGGAAGAGTGAATCATAGAAGGGATTCTTACCAAGGTTTAGGCAAGTGAAATCTTGGAATTAATTCATTAATGGAACTCATTCAATTTAGAAGTTTATAATATTAATCAACTGAACATTCTTGTTGTATTTTTTGTTCACTGTATCCACTGTGGTATCAAAGTACTTTTGAAATTCTCTCCGACTTAGTCTGTTATATTTCTTCAGCTCTAGAGAAAAAATGTTGGATCATCCATTGTAATGTTGCAATTTTAAACAAATGGTACACATTTTTCTCCCCCACACTTCCAGATTTTTTTTTTAAATCTCTCTTAATGAAACAAATTTTATCCTATGATAAGAGCTTAAGAGCCTGAAATACTTCGGCAATGTGATAATTTAATGTGTTTAATTTTACCCAACATATTTTTCTGGACTGAGTTCAGGCTGATATCTAAGTACCCAAGATGTCTGTGAAGAGCATCTTGGTTATAGTCAATCAAGTATGTCTTGCTCTGCATGAGGAAATACGAATTTAAGTTTCATTTTAGATTTTTTTTGAAAAGGAAAGCTGCTTTGCCATGCACCTACTATTGGGATCACTGGGTTTAAACCACAGCAGTCACAAAGCAACTTTGAGCATTAGGACTTTAGGTCCATATTTACTAACTTATGTGCAAGTACTTTGTTCCTAATGGCACCTACAAAATTGTCCCAGTATAGTAGGTGCCTTCACATTATCAGCATCAGTTAGCTACTGAAGAGCTAAATATTTTCATGAGCATAGTTTTTTTTTCCTGCTCCTCAACTCTCAGTTTGGATTAAAAAAAATGAAGATAATAGCAAGCTTGTCTGTCATAGAAGGATTGTGAAGATAGATACATTAAAGTGGGCCCTGAAATTTTCATATCTGAATGTAATTAACATATTCTGTAAGGCAAGTATACATATGCTTACTTTAACATATTTTGCAGCAGAAAAAAAGTAGAAGGAAGAATTAAACGTGTGTTTAATCTGAAGCTCATACTCAAGTGCTTTGTTGAATCAAGCTCTGTAATAACAATCCAGCCTCTTCTAAATAGTTTCTCTATTATTATGATCCTGACTAGGTTGAGCAATGTACTGTTTAATTGCATCAGAGCCACTGAATATTAGTATTCAGCTCAACCACGGATTTTATTGTCCCTTATCTAACAGATGTGACATCTTTACATTAAAGTATCTTATCCTCTAAACAAAAAGACTCCCTTATAATTAATTATATATTAAAAAGCAAGAAAACACAGGTCAGAAAGGTTTTTTGCCAATAAAGCTACAGAAAGAGCAGAGCTCTTTTAAATCAGTCTGAAATTAAGCTCCAAATTATGCAACTTTTCACTTAAGGAGACACTTCATGGAAAGTGGCACAACTCTTACAAAATTTCATTAAAATCAGTGGAAAACACAGGTGCTGAAAACTAGGCTGGCTTCGAGACCTATCTTAGAGTTTGGACATCTTGTTTTGCAGGGAAACAAGATAACTGTTGACTTGTGTCTGCGTGGTGAGTACAAGCCAGACGAATAAGCCTCACTAGCTGCATGAGGCTTTTGTCTGAGACATGGCTATAGAAATATCACCCATATCTGATAGTCAGGGAGATACGTCATACTCCCTAGCAAGGATTTGGTTGTGGTTTAACCCCAGCAAGCAGCTAAGTACCACGCAGCCACTTGCTCATTTCCCCACCTCTCTGCTGTGGGATGGAGGGGAGAATCAGAAAAAATGTAAAACTTGGAGAATTGAGATAAAAACAATTTAATGATAGAAATAAAAATAATGAAAATGGAGACAACAAAAGTAAGAGAGAAATAAATCCAAGTGATGCATGATACAACTGCTTAGCACCCACTGACCAATAGCCTATCCCCAAGCAGTAATTAACCCTTTCCAACTACCTCTCCCCAGTTTATATACTGGACATGGTATGCATTAATATGGAATACATCTTCGGCCAGTTTGGGTCAAGTCTCTGCCCTCTCCCAGCTTCTTGTGCCCCTCCTCACTGACAGACCAGGACAGACTGAAAGTCCTTGATCAGGGTAAGCATTACTTAACAACAACTAAAACATTAGTGTGTTATCAGCATTGCTCTTAAGACTAAAGCCAAAACACAGCACTGCACCAACTATAAAGAAAATTAACTCTATCCCAGCTGAAAGCAGGGCAGAGCTGACAAAGACTCAGAATAAATTCAGGGGAGTAGGGTCAAATTATGTGATTGTCAGTGGAAAGAGCTGCTACCTTAATGTCGTGGTTTAAGGCCCGCACGCCACACAGTTTTGCTCTCTCACTCACTTCCCCCTCTTTCTTTCCTCCTTCCCGGGAGGATGGGGAGGAGAATCAAAAGAATGCAACTCCCACAGGTTGAGATAAGAACAGTTTAGCAACTAAGGTATAACACAAA
>JASSUY010008672.1:0-12328 GCA_032466535.1 Forpus xanthops
CCTATAGGGATGCTGGGGAGGGACTCTTCATGAGGGACTGTAGTGAGAGGACAAGGGATAACGGATTCAAACTTAAACAGGGAAGTTTAGATTGGATCTGAGGAAGAAATTCTTGTCTGTAAGGGTGATGAGACGTTGGAATGGGTTGCCCAGGGAAGTTGTGTTCAAGGCTGGTTGGACATAGCCTTGGGTGGCATGGTTTGTGGGGGGTGTCCCTGCATATCGTAGGGGGATTGGAACTACATGATCTTAAGGTCCTTTACAACCCTAACTATTCTATGATTCTATGATGTTTCAGTGCAAAACAGAATCTTTTCAGTATAATAGTGCACAAAATGTGACCTTACACAATACACAAGAAAGCTCTTTTTTCAAGCTATTGCTAAAGTTGAATAAAAAGTCTTTGGTATAGATTTAAGCTACTTCTTTCATTGCATAAAAACAAGACAGTGAGGAAAAATCAACTGAATAGCTAATTTTTCTCATTTTCTGAAGTTCTGTTGGAGTAGTAATAAGTGCTCTTAAGCCAGGTGGCACTGAGATTTTCTGAAATCATCTTCCAGTTCTGCTTATGTTACTTCTGCTGCTATCTGCATGCAGGATAAACGTTCATTCAGGGGTTTATGTTTTTACAAACTTTAAATTTCTTAAAGCAATTCTTTACTCCCTCTTGTGGTTTTTTTAGCAAAGTATGTTCTTTCTACTTGCAATACTGTTGGATTATTTTACATGCCATGTATTCAACGTTAAAGTATTTGGCTATAATATTGGGTCATGAATTCTATTTATTAAACATATTTCCTTCTAAAATACATTAGATTACTGATACATTTCTATCCAAATATATCTACATATCTATTTTGTATTTTAATAATCCTGTAAAGTAGCTTGAAAAATATTTCAACATAGCTTTTCCATCAAACATAAAAAAAATGTTTTTTAGAGAAAAAAAAAACAACCTTTTAAGAGTATATTAATTGCCTTCCAAATATGATTTTTTTTCTAAGTGTATGAGAATAAACCCATGTTAAATATATTGACTTCTTTGATATTTATAATCAAGTGGACAGGCATCAAACATAATCTCTAGTTTGGCCACAACAAGCAAAAAAATTTTATTTTTTTTTTCTAGTGTGTGCTCACTATGGGCATTTACCTCAAGAATGCAAAGAGGAAAGGAATGAACTGTGGCACTTGCACAAGTGAAGTGACAGAATTCTTATTCCTGTGGCATGTCAGTCGTCATATTCCCTTACTGTTGGCTGTCACACTGCATACATCTCTGACAGATGCAGAATGCTGATGGGAGACACTCTCAGCTTTATTTCTGTTTTTCTGTTTACATAACACATTCCCAGTGAGCAAAAAGAAACCAACTTCAACAGCACCAAAACTGCCTTTTTTCCCCACATTTCATTCCACTATATGTTAATCATTATTTTTATTTTTTATTTGAAACATTTCTCCAGAAATTGGGGTGCAGCTAAAGAATCAAAGACCAGAGGCTTTGCAGAGCATGTCGTCACAGCTGAGCCCCTGTAACTGCACATCCACACACTAATAGTTGCAGAAAATTTGCAAAGGTAAATCAACATTCTTTCACTGAAGGCTGCCCTAAATTGTACCATTTCTCATTTGCCACCAGTTAAGAATGTGCACATGAGGAGTCACTCTGGCTCTCTGATGCCATTTTAAGCCTTTGTTACCTGATCGTGAGTCTGAGTTCTAGGTAATTTTTCCAGCAGTTTCCACAGATGAAGCTGTTACCAATTTTCACCTATTGTAAATTAGTTTTGTTCAAATCACTTAGCTGAACCTTAATTCCCTCTTTCTCCAGATATCTTGTCTGGTTCTTGATTCTGCAATCAAGCATATGCTGGGCATGGCCCTATATATGATAGCAACACAATATATGGTAATTTTGTGCTTCAGATTCTTGGATATGGTGTCTTTAAAAACACAAAAAAAGGGAGCAGTGATTAGAAGGTATTTGATTTAGACTTGGATTGGTTTAAATAGAAAGAAATATTTTTGGTTTTTTTGAAGTCAATTGATTTTATTTGCTGCCTAAGATAAGAGCTCTGGAGAAAGGAAAGGTCTCTGGTGTAAGCAATGTGGACAGTAAGCTTGGAATTCTGTAGCTCCTTCTCTCTGTTTCTGCTGCAGAGATATTTCTTTGAATCCAGTGCTGAAAACAAGGCCAGTTTACAAGGTCTTAGTGAATCAGCAGTGCAGTCTTACAAAGCCTAGTTTCTGCTGAAACAGCCAGTGAAGCTTACAGGGCCTGACAGCGATCATGAAATAAAACAAGCTCAGTTCAGATTTCCAGCTGTGAACAATGCACTAAGGATCAGGACTCAAAGGTCTGTTTGTTTGTCTGTATCTCAGTGGTGGCTAGCTGTACAGGAAAGAAAGCAGGGAATGAGATAAAGTCATGGAGTGAATTTGCTTGGAGCCTAGAAGAAGGTCAAAAAAAAAAAAATAAATCCAAGGACATCAATTAGTCTTAAAATGATTTAGAATTTGAAGAGGAAACTCAGCTAGCATGGACTGGATTATATTTGTGTGGGCATAAGGACAATGTTTCTTTGTCTTTGGAAAGTTTGACTCGGCATTCACTTCCCAGTCTGACGGGAGTGGAGTTTTGTAGTAATTTTATTTTAGAAGCTCACACCAACTATCTGATTTTATCATAATAAATCATTTAACATGGAGCTATCATTTCAGAGCTCTGCTGGCACATTTCTCAGCTAAGCACCACATGTTTCAGAGTAGTCACACCACCAACGTACCAGACTGTATCATCCCTTGGGTTATTCAGTAGAGAGATAGTGTGGGACAGATAAAGGTAGTTGTAGATCAAGGTGCTGAAATATTCAGGAAAGATCTTTCCTTAGGGGATTCCTTGATACACTTTTTTTGACAGGCAGGTGCATAGCCACTGAGTTATTCATTAGACAGCATAAACATGGAGAACTACAGTTAAGATTTATCTTTAATTTGGAGTCTTCTTTATAAGTGACAATTCCATTGGAAAGCAACTGCTCTGAATTGTTTTAACTAAAGAAAATTATCAGTTAACATGTGTAGGAAACTTTATAATAATTCTGAAAGCAGAAACACAGCCCCAGTGATAAATGAAGGCAAATGACAGGTATTCAACAAAGATTAATGCAGAGAGGATGAGATGGGAGCATTTTTTCCTAGTTTACGTGCTTTGCATGAGGGTTACTCCAGGGAGTTAGAGGGAAAAGCAGTAATAACTTATTCCTTCCATTCATTGCCATGTATGGATGTTTGTGTAGGAACTGAATAGGTTTGCATAGAAAATAATGGCCTAGCCACAGCTACTGCAAGGTAATGGGGGAAAGACTAAACAGAGCCCTGTATATCTTTATGATCTTAAATTGTGGTAAATTGCAATGAATGCATTGTCACTTCAACCTCAGCAAATACACAGATAAATCAATGTCAATAAGTTTTGTTCTTTTGACCACCAAAAAGTGAAAAAAAGAGTAAAAACAAAATTAAGGACAATTTTTAAAGCACAGTGGCCTGGACTTCAAGCCATGTTAAGCTGCATGATATCTTACTGTGAATCGAGTGTTGTGCCCTGTGGCCTTTTCACTGCTAAATGGCATGTGACCAAAACATCAGAAAAGAGTTGCCTGAAGAGATATTTTTGAAGTCTATAACATAAAGAAAGGTGAAGAGTATGAATGCTCAGTCTGGCTTTTCAAATACCGACTAGCACATTTACACTATGAGGTTGATTCTAGAAAACCAGAGGAAGATGCTGTTCAGTACGCTGTTAGGCTGTATAACTTCTTGCCTTAGGATGTAAAGGGTGCTAAACCCTTTCAGGATTGGGCAGGTTTACAAAGACAGCCTTGATGTACTGCAGCATGTATAGTGAAGGGCCACTAAGACAGCTGAGAGGCTGGATCACATGGTGTGCAAGGAGAAGCTGAGCCACTTGGATTTGTTCAGACAGGAGAAAAGGAAGCTGAGGGGCTATGCATCCTGCACTGTATACCAAATGTGTAGTTACAGTGGAAATGCAGCCAAAAACCAGAGATATGGAGCCAAATTCAGGCAGAGTATAAAGAGCAACAGTTACAGGCTGTAGCAAGAAAAATGGTTAGTTACAAAGGAAAATATTTCAGAGCAAGGACTGTCACACTAGCACAGGGTCATGGGAAAATCCATGTAACCTCCTGGTTTTGGGGGTACTCAAAGCTCACCTGATGAGGGAGCTGAGCAGTCCAGTCTAATATTAGCTTTGATTTAAACCTATCTAATGTGAAGGGAAAAAACAGTGCACCTTCTGAATATACAGTCTGAGTCAGGAGGTCCCTGAGCTACAGATTGCTGGAGTATGAGCATGCTTCAGGGAAATGTTACCAGTCTGGACTCTACTGCTCTGGCTAATGCTAATGTCCTTTTATTGGCCACGGTCAGAGACAGGCTGATGGGTTGGGTGAACCTTTTTTTCCCTCTTCATGTTCTTATTAAGATGTCCAGAATTTTTGGGTGCACATCATGCAAAAAATTGCTGCCATTTCCTCATCATAGGTATACTTACTGAATGTGAGTCATATTCACACTGTGTTTTTATAAGGCCACCTGCTGCATCCAGATGCTGAAAGAAGATGCCAAATGCTACAGATTCTGAGCAGGCTTTATTCAGTCCTTATTATGTATGACATTTCAGCTGCTGAGAAAATGAATATTTAATAAGTGGGGAAAAAAGGCAAAGGAAACTTGGACTTGCAAAGAGGGGTAAGTGGTACAAGAACTAGCGGATGTAAAGCTGACATCTTTTTTGTTTGTATCATGCAAATAAGAGTTATATAAAATTTGAGAAATTAGATTAGAAAAGCCTATAGAATACCAAGAAAAAATAAAACAGATCTACCAAAAAATACATGCTGGTGAGGATTTGCTCCTCTCTTCAGCTTTGTAGTCTTTGACTAAGAACACCGCTTGTTTTCTCTTTATAGTCCTCTGAACAAGCAGCAAACTGAATTTCAAGCAAGGATGTGTGCTCTAGATTGAGAAGATAGTTTTAATTTTTCTGTTGTATTAAAAATCTCCTCTCTTATGTACTCATGCACACGTAACATTTACCATTGAATAGGACTTACTATAGGGTTCAATGTTTTTGCAGATTTTGTCACCCCCGCAGCTTCTGCCTCTATATTTGTTATGTTAATATTTTTTAGCCATAAACACTAGTGTAAGCAAGCAAACTTATTTTACCTATATTTGGTAATATAGGTCTCTCTCTCTCTATATATATATATTTGGTAATATAGGTCTATATATATATTTGGTAATATAGGTAAAATAAAGAAGTTTGCTTGCTTACACTAGTGTTTATGGCTAAAAAATATCTCTTAAGCTGCTAACACTGTCTCTGAGCACTTGTAGACATTCTTTTCTTTTTTTCCCTTTTGTTTTTAACCTCTACCACTACAGTTGCGTTTGGCAAAAGAGCATGTGCTAACAAGAATAACACAGCTACTTCACATGTATTATTTCAAAATATTGGCTCTTGTGTGTAAAATAAATGTCACCAATGCTTCCTTATTGAGTCCCTTTATTTAACTTTGGTTGACAAGAAGAAAACTGCAAGCTGTATCAAACCCTGTGAGATTCATCCTGTTTATTATTTTAAATCCTCAGTGCCATGATGAGCATTTTGCTTTGACTGGCATTTATCTAATAAATGTTGTTTTTCTAAAACTAGTTTTTTAAAAAGCCGCAATATATAGTTATTTTTCTTTCAGTTTAATTTCTCTTTTCTTCTACCATCTCCCAGCACTTCAGTATTCACTACTGTTTAAGACATACTCCTAAAAGTTAGACATTCTACCACTGGGTCCAAAGGAATCTGAAATAGTTTACATTACTCTCACAAGAGTACTTTTAGACTGCTACTTATACTTAATATTATTAAATGAGAAAGGAGTACATAAGAACACAATTAGCTTATTTCTTCTCCAGCTTTTGCATGTATTCTGTGTGTTCAGTATTTCCAAATCAATTACACTAGGAAAATCCAAAGAAAGAGAAAAGGAAGTAAACAGTTTTGATATGAGACAACAGTTGCTTAAATATATTTGAGTCTCTTCAATTTCCTTCTTAGATCCTGGTCCCATTGAATGCAAAATTTTATTATTCAATCTGTAAAGAAAAGACTTCAGGTGAAATAAGTTCATTCTTTACAAATCCTCAGATGAGCCCTTTGTAATATTTTTAATTATGCCTTCTCCTTGCTGCTTGTCCTCACAGCACATTTCATTCCCTTGTGTGGATTTTCTATTGTTTCATCCTTTTCATTTTATGACTAGGGGCTGACACTTTTTGTAGAAAGATGTGGGTGGAGGAATGTAACAGATGTTATACTCTCAAAATGAACTAATTTTGGCATCTGTTTTTGACCCGTTCCATATCCAGCTGACTGACCCTGTAAATGTTATTTAAACTGATGTAGCTATTTCAGCCTTGGGAGATACGCTTTTAGTACTTTGAACTCAGATCCATGTTTCAAAATATTGAGCTAAACAATAGTGAACTTATCCCTGAATTATCCACACTTCTACCTGGAACAGCCAGAAACCTGAGGAGTGTACAGGCGTTTGGCAATAGTAATTTATAAGCAGGAGCTACTTTGGGAACTAAGGGCTTCACTTGCCCTGTAGTGCCTGGTGCTTACAATTGCTTTGTATAATATCTTATTTTTAGGGGCTATTTTCTTGGTCCTTTCTCTCTAAGTAGCAGAGTATCTGACAGCAGGAAAACCCTTGAATCTGCAAATTTTTATTTTTTTCTTTTTCTTCAATAGCAGGTTCTAGGCAGTGTTGTTAGAACAGTTAAAGGTTTTTTCCTAAAAGCAGAGAGATTAGCAAGCACAACAGGTATGAACAGAAATATTTTCTGCTGTGGTTTTGAAGAAAGGGTGGAAAATGCTTCCTTTGAATCATTCTGATTCCATTACTTTTTAAATGTCTCAAAAGCCCACGAAAGAGTGAAAGTACGGCCAGTGGGTGTAAATAGGATTTTGACAGGAAGTCCAAGTTCTCTTGACTTTAAAGCCAGATGTTCATAGTGAGACTGCCATTATCTGAAAGGTTTCAACTGCATGTTTTCAGATATCCTTGGATTTGCTGATCAGTTTCCTACTAGGATGCAAACATCTTTGTTTTGGCTGTAACCTGCAACAACAACAGCCATCTCTAATATAATATCCTTTTAGTTTACATCACTCCAGGCCTTCTTGGACAGCATTTGTCTTTTTGGTTTTCACGAGTATTCATAATTTGGTATGCAATCACTAGAACTTTTATTTCTGTTTCTCATTTTTACAGGACTACCCAAACATGTACAATTTACAAGTAATTTGTCCCACATCACAAATTCATCACGAAAGCTTTAGCTAAGTTTGATGTGACTGACGGTGCATGAAATTTTGGAAGGCTCTGTGGATATTTTATTAATGCAGACAAATGTTAACCATATGCTAACCTACTTAAATACCCTGTGGTAATACTGCTCAAATGTGATTGAGATTGATTATCTTTTGCCAATAGAGTTATATCAGCAGAAAATTATTTGAAAAGCCCCCTCTTAACTTCATTACTTCCATTTCCACCCCAAACTGAAAAAGCTGCAATAATCTTTATAAACAAGAGTAGAAATGCATGCAATTTCTTTTTGAGGAGATGTGTTTTTTGAAGGTTTTTTGTCTCTAAATTTCCCTTTGGAAACTTCTTGTATTTTATGTACTAACATGATAATTCTAAAATTTAAAAAAGCTTTTATCTTTATTCACAAGAAATGGTTTCTTCTTAGTTTATGCATTAAAACCTTTCAAATATTATTCTGAAGGAAACCTTCTTGAGATACTGTTCCTAATCATTATCCAGTCCATGAAAGATGTTGCAGAAAACTTATGGCTGATGTCAGTTTATTATATTTTCTCTATTTACCTAAGACTCTCACTTCTGAACAGTTTCCCTTTCCCATCTTATATTTTTCCTAATGTATCTTGAACTCAGAATGATTTCAGTGCCAGCTTTGTTTTGAAAGTCTTGTTAGAACAAGACATAGCACCAGTTACACTTTCTGAAGAAACCTACACTTTTGAGTCACAGCTAGTGTGCTAGAATAAAGAAGAAGATACATATCTCCTGTAATCATAAAATTTGTAGCAATATAAAAAAGATTACCAAAATTACCAAAAGTGGGTAATTATTTCTTTTGAATACTTGTCTTTGAAAATACCAATAATAGAATATCTCCAGCATTTTTGAATTTATAGAGATATTTTTCTAGATTTGGAGGTAAAGTTATTACTGCCATGGCCTGAAGATAAACACTGTAACACTAACATTGTCTTGTTCTGTGTGCTGCTTCTTTTGAAAGCAGTTAAAACATTAAGTATTTTCTGCTGTGAATCCTGTAGTAACAGAGGTGGAACTGACTGTTTTGCATGTATTAGTGAATAATAGCCATGATAGCAGATTGCTATTACTGTCAGTCTAGACACGATAGACCCTAGTGATGAGGAGTTTTGCTTCTTGCCTCTGTGTCACTAAACTCATCTGCTTTGAAACTCATTGAAATGCTAACATTAGTACCATGGCTTAACAAAGTACATTAGTTGATGTCTAAGTTCTTAGCAATTTCAACAGGAAGGTTGGTATCTACTGACTTCAGTGAGAGTCAAACCTGTGTGTTCTTGCTGGATAAGCAAGTTGCCCTGGATGAAGACATATGACAGGCTGAGTTATGCATTCAAATTATATATACATCTGAAAGACTGCTGAATCATGGCCAATTTATGTTTTCATTCCATTTGAGTTTTTAGGTTTCGTTAACCTACTTTGGATGGATATCTGAGCAATCCTAGGACATCAGGCAGTTTAGCACAGAAGTGTGACAAACTGTTTTATGTGTTTCTGAAATTAAGACAGTCCAGGCACTACTCAGTAGGGAGGAAGGTAACATCATAAAAATATCATGATTCTCACAAAATGCAAGCTACCAGATAAAAATATAAACTGGCAAACATAATGAAAATATTGTGCTAAAAATAAAATCTATTATCAGGATGTAATTTTTTCGTATTCTTTGTAGTAACGCTTGTGTACGATGAACTTGGAGATATTTTGGACTTATACAAAATTTTGCATTGGTTTGTATAAGAGCTATAATAACCGATATTTGCAATACTTTCTGTCTTGTTTTTTCTATATAACCAGGAGGTCAAAATCTATAAATATTTCTGGTTATATAAACTCTCCTTTCTATAAACTTAGTGGAGTATTTATATAATCCAGTCAGTTTCTTAATATGGTCAACTTTTGGTTATCTCAGTTGCATTATATTTCCTTATTATGTCCATATGTTTTCCATGCTGTGTCATACGAACTCTGTGATTAGTGTGGATAAAGCTGATAGCTCTCTTTCAGTTTATTTCCACTTCCAGTTTCATCTTTAAACTTCACTTGTGTGTTTTAAATTTCTGCTACCAACAGTTCCTCCTGATTTTTCATTACTGAGAAGTTTGTATCTTTCTTCACTTCCATCATTGTGCTAAAATAATGTTTCTATTTGTTTTACAAACAGGTCTGGCATGCTTTCTCATGTCCTGCTCAGCATGGTTCCTCTGGTTTTATACTGACTTTGCCAAAGTGTCAGCAAAAAAAATATTGAGGCCAGTTCTCATGCAGCCATAGAGACTTTTCAGCTTTAATCCTTTGCTGTAGAGTTGATGTTCTACCCAGCACATGAATATGCACCCAACATTGCACTTCTCCACGTGCATTAAGAATTTTCACAGATTTTTAAGGACCTTGAAATTTTTCGTGGCTGTTTTCCCATGCCAACACAAAGCACACTTGTAGCCCACATATTGGGTTCTAGAATGCATACTTGTAAGGAGAAATAAACCTATCTGATGCTGTAGAATTGCTCTTCTCAGTGTGGATGCTTACAGAAACCTGGAGATAAGATCTAAGCATCAGTCTTGACATGTAAGCAGTTAACTCAGAATTTTTTAGCAGTAAGAGCAAAATGACAGGATTGCATGACCTAAGGAAATTCCTTCCAAAGATCGGTAGAAATCCACTGGGTTGCAGAGCACAGATATCACACTACTCAAATCACTTTTCTTTTAAGTTGGTGAATACACATGATATGCCAGAACAAACCGCTCCTTTAGAGAGAAGCAAAAATTAGCATTGCAAAAATTTGTAAATTAGGATGTAAAAGATCATAATTCTTTACTGTAATGGTGGTGAGGCACTGGAATAGATTGCCCAGGGAAGCTGTGAATGCTCCATCACTGACAGTGTTCAAGGTTGGGCTGGACAGAACCTTGGGTGGCATGGTTTATTGTGAGGTGTCCAGGGGGGCTGGAACTAGATAATCTTAAGGTCCTTTCCAACCCTGACTACTCTATGACTCTGTGATTTGCATATAAAAACTATGGTTTTAAGTCTTCTGTGGACCTAGGAGTCCAAATATCAAGATAACAGCTGTCAGAAGAAGTCATAAAAATTGAATTTTGCCTGGAAGGTAATGGAGAGGAAAATGACCAATATTTTAAAAGTCAAATAAAATTTAAACATAGATAACAAACTGATAGGTGAAGAATTTTTGGAAACAAGATACAAGTGAATGTGCAATTCTCTATCCCCTAGAGACAAGTAAAATTTGTAAATTATATCTGTAGCAATTTTTCTTTTATAATCATGTTTTTTATTATATATAAAGTGAATAGTAAGTCCAGACACAGCCTGACTGACTCAAGTTGCAAAATTTTTCCCTGGAAATGCTGCAGACTGATGCAATGGGTGGCAGCGGTTCTCCACTACAAAATCATGATCTGGAAATTCAGGATTTAGCAGCTAGCAACATCCAGAACCTTCATTGTCTGTAGGGAATAGGGAGATGAAAACCTTTGTTATTAGAAATGTGTGTGGATTGGGAGTTTTCCATCATGAGAATTTTACTTTCATTCTTTAAATGTAATGGTGATCCCTAAATGTTTTAGCTGCCAAATCACTGACTGCTTTGAATTAAACTAGATTTATATACCATGTTTATATATATAGTATACCATATACTTTGGTTCCTCAGGACTGCATTCTTTCCTGTATATGCTACATAAATAATATGGGTGCAAACAGGGAAAATTGTTTGCTCTGTGTGTTTGAAGAATTTGAAGCACAGAAGTGTCAGAAAGGAACCACTGAAGTCATTTAACTCACCCCTCCCCTCTGGCTGCACAACGTTGCTGTCAACAATGGAAAATGGAAGTTAGCTTGCATGCTTAAGAAAACTTTATTTTATGATAACTATGTAGTCAATTTAGTGTGGATTTTTCCCTATTTTTCCAGTCACTAGCAGATATGTAACACAAGAAAACCAGAAGTATTGGAAATAATATTTACTTAGTGATAGTCTATCCTTGTGAAATCACATGTACAGTAGCACAAGACATTAACCACTGTGTAGTTAATTGAAATAGATATATCCACATTTATATTTGTACTGCATCTCTGTACATTAAAAAAAAACAACAAACAACTTCAGAATGAGTGGTCTGTCTTTACAACTTAGCAGAGATTCATTAATTTGTTTTAAATGTGGAAGGTTACACTGAGAATGGTAGACAATGATTTGGTCACAGATGAAAAAGAAGTACAGATATTGATGAATTGAGACCCCGGGAAAGCAACTGTCATAACAACAGATTATAGTTTTGCAGAATCTTATTATTATGTGATCCATAAATAGACAGATTTGTAACAATTGCTATTTATATTTCACAAGAGGTTTACACATAAAGTCATCACTGAGATCTGCCAGCAGAGCTGAGTATGTGAAGTGGTGTCCTGATTTTGTCTGGATTAGAGTTATTTTTCTTCCTAGCAGCTGGTGCAGTGCTGTGTTTTGGCTTCAGTCTGAGAACAATGCTGATAACACATTGACATTTTAGCTGTTGCTCAGTAGTGCTTACCCCAATCAAGGACTTTTTAGTCCCATGCTCTGCCAGTGCGGAGGAGGGGCACAAAAAGCCAAGAAGCAAACAGACCACCTGACTCAGATTAGCCAAAGGGATATTCCATACTACAGCAAGTCATGCCCTGTATATAAACTGGGGGCAGTTGGGCAGAAGGGACTGATTGCTGCTCGTGTCAGTAGAGCTTGAGCCTCTTAATCTCACAGTCGTGGGTTTGTACCTGGCAGTTCGGTTGCTCTTCACCGTCCTGGGCCTCGGCCTCGTCTCCATCTTCGCGAGGCTGTGGGAAGC
>JASSUY010008674.1:0-33525 GCA_032466535.1 Forpus xanthops
GAGTTGCATTCTTTTGATTCTCCTCCCCATCCCCTCAGACTGGGGAAGAAAGAGGGGGGAGTGAGTGAGCAGAACTGTTTGAGGGTCTCAAACCACAACAGATGTGAACATAGCTAGTAAAGTGTAGGACAGTGGTTTTGGTTTGGTTGCGGTTTTTCCCGATGTGCACATTTCTAACTTATTTTGTCAGTAAGGATGTTTAAGACTAGTTTTGACATACCTCATGATTGTGATGATACAGGGCTCATATCAAGGAGGGTGTTCCTTACTGCTGCAATCCCACCATCACTGACCAAGTCTTCCCCACTCAAGGGAGTCTCCCCCACATATAGACAAAAAGAGAACATCTTGTGTAGATTAACAGTGTTAGTAATGCATTTAATACACAGAATTTTAGATAAAAGCAAGCTGACTTAATCTGCATTCCCATTTGTCTGGATGTGAAAAAGTAATGATACATAGATCAGGCTGTATGACACTGAGGCCAGGAGCTGGTACTTGCAAACCCATGAGGTCACTAGTCTTGGGACACCTACATTCCTCATTCCAGGAACCAGCAATAGCAATCTTTAGGAAGCATCTGAGCAGTTTCCCAAACTGCCTTGCACAGGAAAGGTTGAAAACCCAGGCTCCACCTGGCTCTGGTGGCACTGGAATGCCTTCCTCAGTGTCTAAGGACTCAATCCTATGTACAACTTTTAAAATGCAACTAAAACTCTTGACAAAGAAGCCACACAGTACGTCAACTTGGGCTTCATAGCTTTCCTCTGCTCCCCAGAAGGGCATATAGCCAAAAAAAGCAATGAAATCCATCATAGCCTTTGGGACATGCTCAGATATGCTGAGTTTTGGAGAGGTAGTTGCAACTGGGAGGGGAGATAGGTTGGGGCACTCTGATGGGTGCAGGACTGTATTTTCCATGTAGGCTGGCTCTGGCACAGCCACTGGCTTCACCAGGGTTGTGGTAGATGCTGCATGGTGCCCACTAAAAGACGCTGCCTAATTCTTGATCCACTTTCATTTGAGGCTGTTAGTCCTTTGTCTCCAGCCAACATTGTTTTAAATACTATGTTTTGCAGAGGCTTTTTATGAAACTCCTTCAGTAGCCTACTTTGGGTTTAAAATAACTTTATTAGTTACACAGTAATGATAGTTAGCCTTCCTACATATGATTTATCTTCAAGACACTGCTCCAATTTCAGATAATCTTCACAGTGATTGTGAAAGACAGGCACTCACTGCAGTATTTTGAGACAATTCTGTTAAAATGGAGATGATGAAACAAAAATTACTTGATTTTTAGGTCTATTTTCCACCTGATTTTCTTCAAAAATTGAATACTAAATTCTGTTGGAAAATGAAGCCACTAAAGGACAAGGAGGGAAAGGCTGTCCAACATTTACCCAGGAGAAACTTTCATGTGTGAACAGCTACAGTAAGCATAAAGTATCTGCCTAGTCTTTACTGGCACCAAGACTATTATCTGCTTTTCAATCTGTCAGAGGATCTTTTGAGTAATTTAACATAATGAAGCAGGTAAGAATGAACTGAAAGCCCAGGAGAGCATTTCCAAGTTCCAACTGGCTCCAAAATATTTGAGAATGTGGCTAAGTCAGGTCCTAAACAGTTTTATTGACTGTTATCCTTTGGCTACTTGTTCTTTCCAAAGTCCCTTGCTAAGTCCTAGACTAAACCACACGCATCGTTTATGGAATGTACTTGGATCCATTGCATATAAACCTTCCCTGGCCACCTCTGAGCTGAACATCAGGTCTTGTCAGCCTCCCTGTTCTTTTGGAAAGAAGTTAGAAAACATCCAGAGGAAAGCATATTTTGCTGCTGTGCTGCCACTGCAGTTAGGTCTGAGTAATTGCCTCAGCAGCCAAAAAACCCTTTGCTGTTCAGTTTTTGGCCAAAGGTAAAGCATTTGAAATAGTGTCATAAAGTTTAGCCTAGAGATGGCATTGAGAGTCAAAAAGACTGGGGTTCTGTATATAATTAATGACTGATATGAATAGACATGGTATGGGCACGTTTTAAACAGCCATAGGAGCTGAGCCTCACCCAGGAGTACTTGAATGGGAAAGAAGTGAAAAGAAGAGCTTGGTGTGTTGATTGATTGGGCTCTCCAGTTTGAAATAGCGGGTTGCCTATTAACCCCCAAAAGGTTTTTATGACTTTACTGCAAGGAAAGAAATCTTAGGTTTGTGTATTTTCTGTATATTGTGCCTCAGGGCATGGGCTGATCTTAGGCAAGATTTAAATCTGGAGCAGCTCATCTTTCCAACTTGAAGCTAAGGTACTGACATACTCCCACAGCAGTGAGCCGGCTTTTCTCTGTGCCTGTATTTCATTTGAATTCCCTGGAGGGTGAAACGTAGATGAGAAATAATATGCTTTGTGATTCATTGCTGCTTGAGCGTGGAGGAGGAAATACCAATGCAAAGGGCCCCGCACAGTACCATGTAGCTTTTCTCTTCACTACCAAGTATATGGTGCTTCTGGAAGCATCTACTTGAACTAGTTGCAATGGGAAGCTAGACTGATCTTCTTCCATTTGCTCAGCAGAGACTCCACAATGACTCCTTACTAACAAAAAAGCCTTATTGCATCTCTGAACGTTTCACAGGGAGACTGGCACAACACTAGAACAGCCAGAACTTGCTGTAAATTCAAAAGCATTTAGGATTTTTCTACCTTTTACTTGATCAATTCATATTCATTTCAATTCTTCTGATCTCCTGTTTCTTTGCCACCAGCCACTATGGAAGGTGGACCTCAATATGACCCACCCCACACTTATGAGGAGAGAAATCAATGGACAGTGATTCCTGTCTTGGAGAGCCAGGAAGTTGTTCTCGTGAAGTTTTTCAATATTTCATCCAGATTAAAACACTTTTGGCTTGTTAAACTAAAAGCAGAAGTCAGCAGAATTAATTAATTTCCACTAAAAAAGAAAACCCTTTGGAAATATTTTTGCATGGAGAAGGCTGAGGTGAAAAATTCAATAGACTTGAGGAATGAAAGCTGTTTTCAAATAAAAGCAAAGGTTTTGTTTTGTTCAAACACAATATTGCAGCACCTACGAAACATCTTTTCATTATTCCTGTTATAAAAGTTTTTTCTGCAGGTCTCAGTTTTGATTAATCAGTTGAAAAAATTCCCAAGATGATTTAGCTGGTCTTTGTCTCATTAAGTGTAACAGGAGATTGAATAAGTGGACAAATCAGGAGGGGACATATGTGAGGGCGCCTTGCCCGGGCTTCTGGGAACTTGGCCCATGAATGCTTCCAAAACTGACTGTTTCATTCTATGGCATTTGTCATGAATTGAAAGATCATCTCAAAAGACGGGAAGCTGATGCTATGCAATTCAGCTGCTTGAAGAAGTCCATCACTGCAAGATTCCTGCTTCTGTCCATGGAGGCTGGAATGTATCTCAGCCCTTGGCATAGCAGAGACCCCCCCCCAAGACTGCTCCATACTCAAAGGAAGGAGGCAGGCTGTGTAAGCCATACATGGCCACCCTGATAATCTACAGCCTGGTTTCTTCAGGCAGGTCCTATACTACACCTTCAGAAAGGCTTGCCCTGGATGCGTCACTGTACTTAAAAACAGAATATGGCACCATGACTCATTCTCTATAAACTTGTTAGTCCTAAACACAAAGAAATGCTTAGAAGTGTTTGCTGGAAAGTTTATTTCTACTTACAGAGCTGAAACAAATGTCATGGCACTGCATTACTCTTTCACTGTTCCACACAGTTTTTCCTCACTTTGCTCTGCCAGTAATTTAAAATGGAAAATACTTGCGGGAGACCCAGTATTTTTAGTTGGGCCACAGAGTATTGAGTGCAATGGAAGAATGACCTCTGAGATTTTCAGTACTATCAGTAAATTGTCTCTCTTTGAAAGCCCTATTAGCACTGCATTCTTATCTCTAAAGTGTTGTTTGAGTGGTTTCTACATGATGAAAATTACAGCACCCCACTGGGCTTAAGGAAAACACCCGGCACCTGCATGGAACTGCTTTTATTGTAGCCAAACATCTCAAAGTGTATTTACAAAGATGGGTTAACACCGAGATTTTCCTCGACAGTGAAATCATAAGGGAATGAAGGCAAGATGTGCGAAGCCAGGCTCTCCTCTGTGCTTGGCAAAAAAAAGCCAGAGTACAGCCATGCACCTTGAGGCATTCACTCACAGAACAGCTTATACCAAATTGAGTCGGCACTGTTTGTCTGTCTGTGGGGCACTGGGAAACCTTTGAGAAATGAGCCCAAGGGATCCTTATAGGACAGTCTTGCCTTCAGGACAGAAAACCTGCTCATGCTTGCAAGAAGGGAACCAAATCCTTGCTGTGTGGAGAAGCTGAGGCTCTTCTGCTCCCCAAAACAGTTTTTTTTTACAGAAAGAAAAGGCAAAGCAGAGTTGCCATCCTCTCAAAGCATAACACAAACATGTTGGGAAGGAGTGCACTCTCTGGTGCTCAGCTGGAGTTGAGTCTGCCAGAGTTCCATGTCAAAACATCCCTCCTCTTGCACAGTGAAAACCAAGTGTCTGATGCCCTGATCTCCAGGTCCATCAATAAGGAGAGGGAAGATGCCCATCACCTCTGCACCCTCCTGCTGACAGCATCACCCAGGGACCTGATGTCCAAGGACACTAAAAGCTGCAGAGCAGACAATCAGCTTGCTCAAGGCAGAAATCCCAGAGAGCCTCCATGGGAGAGAGATTGCTTTGAGACAGGCACAGAGGAAACAGCATTAATTTAAACAGAAAATGAAATTAAACAGAAAATTTGGAATAAGGGAGATTGTTGGCTGTCTCACCAGGAAATTACTGTCCCTTAATGTAGTTAAGCAGCCAGGCCCCAGGGCAGCTGGGCAGATTGCCTTTGACGCCCAGAGCACAAGGAGGTTTGTAAAGGGGGGTGCTCAGGATGAGTCCAAGCGCTGGAAAGGGCAACATAAGCAAGTAAAACTGAACTATTGAATGCACAGAAAAGGTAGACACCTCCAAAACATCAGATCAGCCTCCTTCCATTAATTTGCAGGAGACTGGTGGGAGAGGGCTGATATTCCAGCATCAGCAGGTAACAGTCCCTGCACAGCCTCCAGAGGCCTTGATACATGTGGTCCTCTCTATCCTGGGGCATCTCCCCAAAACCCTTGTCAAGCCTGGATGCAGGGTTGTGTCTAGGCCTCAAGGACAAGCTTCAGACACATCTAAAATCAGGATGGCTTCCCTTCTCAGCAGTGCCTATCCTCACCTTCTTTGTAATCGTTTCTCCTTCCTGCTGCTTGCTCAGACTGGCACTTTAGGAGCTTTTGGCCAGTGATCAGTGTGTGCAGGCTCTCCCGTGCCATCTCTTCAGGAAAGGCACTGCAGAATGAGCTCTTTTCAATATAAGGAGCTGGCACAAGGCAGCACTTTGCACTAGTACTTTGCCAGGTTCATCCTCCTTCATTTTCCCATGGGCAGCAAGCATCATCTAACCCAAACCTTGTACTGACCTTCTCCCTTCAGCCCTTCAGCTCTCCAGTTTTAGCTTTGAAATCATGTAACAAGAGTAGAGCTGCTAAAATAAAAGGGCTTTTCTCACTCTTTCCTTGGAAGGCAGAAAATGTTGAAGACAAGATAGTGGAGAGAGGGCATGAAAGGGCCCCTGTGTAGAAATAACCATAAGAGAAGTAAATGGATATAAAAAAAGCCCAAAAAATCTCCAAGGACAGAGTGAATAAGTGATAACCCCCAGGAACATGGAATGAAGTGTATAATTGAAAACAGTGTTGTCTTCATCACAGTTAGAGAACAGAGTAAACTCAACTCAGATGGTAAAAATGTCAGCTAAAATATCTCCTGCTTTTCATCTGTAGATCAATGATTAATGCATATTTCTTATTAGAAACAGCAGGTAAGATGGAAAAGGTCTTCTGGCAGGTTCCAAGCTTTCTGTAATGCTTGAACATATTTCACCAGTTTAGAGCTATGTTCATATTTATGCTAATAATCCCTCTTAAATATCAATTTAAACACCAATTTCTGAAGCTGTAATCTTCTGCCAATGAGTGCTGAAGATATGAGAGCTTGCATAGCACATATTGTATTATGAGATATAGCAGCAACCTAATAATACCAACTGCTTAGGAAACATTGGAAATGAGCAGATAACATTAAATACTTAATACAGACCCTCCAGAAGTGTTAAAAACTGAATGCCTTAAAACTGTGAGTAAAGAGGTGAGAGTTTGGCACCTTCTTTTAACAAAGTAAAGTATAAGATGCTAAATTATGCATTTCAAAATCCAAAGAAGTCAGTGAAAGCATCTTCAAAAGAAAGATTCAAGTGTGAAGATTCCCTGTTTGCTGCTTTCTGCCTGTACACAAGCAAAATACATCTTCATCCCAGCTTTATGTTTGATGGAAATTATGATTTATCATACCTTTGCTGAGTTCTTGTTGGAAGGCAATTAGTGAAAGAGCTTGAGCAGAGGCCATCAATATTGTTCTGCTTGATTAAAAAACCCATCTGGAGCTGGCAGTGAGCTAGCCTGCTATGGCAGGGGTTATTTAGGGCACCAATGTTCCTCTGCAAAACTGTATTTCCTCCATTATCACAGTGTGAGGTCCCTGTGGGCAGAACCTTGGGAGCTGGTTTGAAAAGTGAATATGAAATAGTGTGAGACTATAGCACTTGTCAGAGATCAGCCCTAGAGGCTGCTGACTCCCTGGATTTGGATACAGCAGATCCAGCTTCAGCCTCCACTGGGGTTTAGCTCATCATTTACTCCTTTATCTACTTACCATGATAACAAACAGTGAAATGCCTGTGTCTCTTGTGTTGTAACCCCAAGTAGTCTCAGGACATAAGCAGGACAAGACCTGTAGGGAGAGGTAACATCCTGGTTTACATCATCTCAGAGACAGCACAAGCTCTTTTTCAGCTCTGAAATCTTACTATGGGGTATGTGGGCTGAGCATGGCAAAGAGAGCAATGAAATGTAGAAATAAACCCCTTTATTCCCATATTGTTCCTTTACTGTGTCCAGCCTGCCTGTGGAGCTAAATATGCAGCCCAGAAGACAGATCTGAAAACAGCCTTCATGTCCAATCTGGATCAGCTGCTCCAGTAAAGGTATCGCCCCTCCTTACTGGATTTGTCCTGATCACAGCTTTCTGTGTATGGAGAAATCAGTCCAAAGTCTCTTGCTCCATTCCTCTTGATGGGAATTTCATACCTGGTGAAAGGAGAGTTAAGTGATGTAGGAGGCACATGGAATGTGTCATGCTTGGTGGGAGAACAGAGTGGCAGGCTGGCCAGGAGTTTTTCCCAGCATTATCATAGAATCATAGAATACTTAGGGTTGGAAAGGACCTTAAGATCACCTAGTTCCAACCCCCCTGCTCTGGGAAGGGACATCTCCCACTAAACCATGTCACCCAAGTCTATGTCCAACCCGGACTTGACCACCAGTGATGGAGCATTCACAACTTCCCTGGGCAACCCATTCCAGTGCCTCACCACCCTTACAGTAAAGAATTTCTTCCTCAGGTCCAATCTAAACTTCCCTTGTTTAAGTTTGAACCCATTACCACTTGTCCTATCACCACAGTCACTAAAAAAGAGTCCCTCCCCAGCATCCCTATAGGCCCCCTTCAGGCACTGGAAGGCTGCTATGAGGTCTCCACGCATCCTTCTCTTCTCCAGGCTGAACAGCCCCAATTCTCTCATCCTATCTTCATAAGGGAGGTGCTTCAGTCCCCTGATCATCCTCGTGGCCCTCCTCTGCACTTGTTCCAATAGTTCCATGTCCTTTTTATGTTGAGGACACCAGAACTGCACACAACATTCCAAGTGAGGTCTCACGAGAGCAGAGTAGAGGGGCAGGATCACCTCCCTCAACCTGCTGGTCATAATCCTCTTGATGCAGCCCAGGATACGGTTGGCTTTCTGGGCAGCAAGCTCACACTGCCGTCTCATGTTCATTTTCTCATCGACCAACACCTCCAAGTCCTTCTCCTCAGGGCTGCTCTGAATTATGCGCTGGACCAAGGGCAAAGATGGTAATCAAATGTATTTTCCCAGAATCTGCCACTGGGATTTACACACATCATCCTCACTAGTAATTTGGCAGGCTGCAGGTTCATTCCCTCTGGTCCCTCTTTTTCCTGTTGTAGCTGTGGGAGAAAGGCCACAGTGAAACTTCCCTGGCTGTGATTCATAGCACCAGTTTATTGGCATGACACAAGATGGGGGGGGGTCACTTGAGCTCTATGTTTCTCAGCCAAGGCATGTAGTGGAGGATGGTCAAATGATGAAGGCAAAATGTCCATTTCCCCTGGCAGGGCCTGTTAATGTAGGTCTATGGCTGAGAAGGAGAGAAAGGGGAAAATAAAGTGAAGAAGTTAGACACCCTGGATACAGTCTCATTGGAACTGATGTTAAATGTGTTTCCCATTTTCATTCAAATCAATGGATTTCAAAGAAATCTACTCCCAGAGTAGAGCCCTTTAAAACTGAAACACATGAACTTGGGAGTATCACTGAGTCATTAACAAAGGAAACCAGCTTGTTTGCTTACTTTTAAACCTGCTTCCCTCAGACTCCTCTGGAAATGGTATTTCACAGCTCCTGCAGCCCAAGCCTTTGCTTGCTGTTGCAGCCACCTGCATAGCAGAGCTGTGTAGAAGCACCTCGAACCACCTCTCTGTGCTCAGATGGTAGGACAGAGCTGCATTACCATTCACAGCAATATATGGGCTATTTTTCATCAGTGATAAGGCACCTTCCAGCTCGAAGCTGAAACAATTCCTTTCAAGTGAAGACAAAGAACTGTGGAAAAACTCTCCTTCAATCACCGCTGGGACAAAACCAAAGGATTTGTTCAAATAGTTGGGCACAGATTTAGCTCTGGCATAACAGGGCATGGCTGCTGTTCAAGTCACTCAATTTGGATGCAGGATGCTATTGGTCCTAGAGAGTTCAGGCTCAACTGTGCTTTTTTGGCCATTGGAATGGGACTGCAAGATGTGCCTCCTGTGTGTTATTAGTTTCCATAATGCTCCCCTGTATATTAATGTGTTTTTAATGGGTTAAATTTTAATACCTGATACTTTATTATAGAGTTTAGATTGTCCTGTAACTCTGTCCAAGACTGCAGGAGATGTGATAGTATCTGCAAACTAAAAAGAAACTTTCTTCCCAGAGCATCTCTAACTGACCATGAGCCAGTTCCTGCTCACTTTCAAAATCTCTTGGCAATTTTTAAGCTCAAATATTTTTATAGAGGCTTGGGATTTTAGGAAATTCTCGTGTGAAGTAGAAGTGACAGTCCTGGCACAAATGCTGGTCTCTATGCTCAGTGCCAGGAGGGTTTCTCTCTCCAGCTATCGCTTGTTTGTGAAGGTGATGGACACAGTGTTCTGCTGTTAGAGGAATGCTCTTTTTAAACACAGGAGTTTTGGTTTTTATTTCTCTTGGTCTGTAGCATATGGAGCCACAAAGGGTCAAGCTGCAGCTTGGAGCTTATGCCCAGAGGAAGAGTATCACTGTTATCCTTCTGTTATCACCCTTCTCCTTTGTGTTTGTTTTCACTAAATGCTGAGAAAGATAATTCCAGTGCCACAGAACAACTGCCTTTACAAAGCACCTTAGTCTTGTAAAGAAGCAGGAGAAGCAGATATAGAGCCTGATATTCAGTGACTACACCTCTGTGTGCCTGCATTTCTGTGCTGGTTTGGAACAGACCTTTGGCTGTTCAAGGAGAGGACTTCAGTGTTTCCGCCCTGTGAACCGCACAGAGTTGGGATGTCTCTGCCAGACACACTGGTGTGGAAATCAAAGTCTGCTTCCATGAGACTGTCTCTCAAGGAAGGGAGTGGAGCACATGCACTGTGAGGGCTGTTTAATAATAGATCTGAGATGACAGCGCAGGATGTCATGTGGAGGGATCTTCTGCACTGAAGAATGATGGAAAGAGAACTGGCAAAGTCTTTTCCCCACCATCTGTTAATAAAGCGTCTCAGATTTTGCCAAGATCCTTCAGTTATCTACAGAAGCCTCCCCACAATGCTGATTTTCTCTCCTTGAGGGTGCTAAGGATCCTGCAGGGCTTGAAATCTGCCTGGACCCTTCCGCCTTTGCTCAAGATCATTAAAAATGTACTATAATAGGAGCTTTGTACCAAGCCAGGCTGTTGGTCCTGCTGCCCAAGACACTGTAAGGTGTCACAGGTGAGGGCACTCAGATGTTGGGATGCAAGATATAATTTAAAAACCCCAGATTTGAGTTAACATTTTAGCTGGAAAAAATTACCTTTAGTCAATTTTAATAGGCATAAAAGGATCCCCAGGTCATTGGGTCCTGTACATCCCATGTTGGTTTCTGAACTCACTTAGGTGTCAAACAATTTCCCTGGGTCAGATGTCACCTTTCCTAGTAACTTTTTCTTCTCAGGAAAAAATACATCTAAATAATGCCATAATACAGAATATGCAAAATAGGGGGAATTACTGAAACCCACCTGGTCTGCTTGACAGTATCGCATTACAGAGCTGGCAATGGAAAGTGTTGCTGAGTATAGTGACTCAAAATTAACTGAAAAGCCAAAAAATCCAAAACACAGTGCTCACTAGCTACTGCTTAAAGAAAAATGACTGCCGCTGCTGAACCCATGACAGTCACATGGGATTTCAATTAGCTAATAACCATGCCAAAAATCTAGTTAGATTTATCAATAAGAAACCCCTTTAGTTGCCTTTATTTTGTGAAGCACTAATGCTAGAAGACCGTTCCAAAGCACAGAAGACATTACTCGCACAGTATATGTCATTTAAATATAGAAATTGCTCCAGGTCTTCTACAGAGTAAAATTAGCAAGGTTATTTCAGAAGTATTATTTGACCAAGTTATTTCTATTAAGATAGATTTTTAAGATCAACAAGCAGCTTAGGCCATACTGCACTTGCAGCAGTGTTTGAAAACCCTCGGGATCATTCCTAGAACTGTTTGCGGGTAGAAAGGACCTGCCTTCTCCTTTGAGGGGTCACTGACTTTGTCTAGTTTTCTTGTTTGCTTCTTTTATAAGGCCCAGTTCCTTCCTCTACCTCTACTGATGTTTATTATTTTCAAACTTATGGGGTATCTATCCATACTACCCTTTCTGGTAACATTTCTTACTTAACACAGTAAAGTTTTTCTCTGCCTACCTTTGCTTGTGTTGCATGTTAGTCACACAGTCAGGGAGCTGTGATAAAGGGTACCATAAATTAATAAAGAGCACTGACCAGATTCACTACAGGGTGAAGGCCCCCATAGATCACTTTAAGACTGGCGCTGGGTTTTGGCAAGATGCTCTGCATTTAAGACTTCATCTGGGATGTCTTCAGCAGCTGAGCCTGTACATGTGGCAGTCACTGGGGACACTGGTCAGGTTTTCAGCTCTGAAGAAAATCCTGAGGTTTGTTTTCATTCTAAAAGGGAAAAAAAAACCACACAAATTTTCCTGTAAACATGTTTTTGTTTTTTATTGTGTTTGGGAGCATGAGAGTGTTTCTTTCCACTAATACTGGACCATGTAGCTCTGATACAGCACTAGCTTTTGTTTCAATAACATGAAAACAGCTGCACTAGTACTTAGCCTATTACTACAGCTAATATTTTACTATATCACAGTCCAGGTGAAACAGCTTCGAGCTGTTATGAAACACAGTATTTTTGACAAAAAGAAAAGAAAAGAATGAGTCAAAATGATTCATTTCAGATTTCAAAACTTCATCCAAAGCCACTCTTCTTTAAAAGAGCACTTCTAAGGCAGAAATCAACTACTCTGGAAATGTGTTCACTTCTTTATTGGCATAAAATCACAGCCTTCTTTTGCAAGTATAGCCCAGAGGAAAGGAGCTGTGTTTCCCAAACCCTTTTTCCTCCTGCTGTGGAGAAAACCAGCCTTGAGCTGAAGAATTCAATAAACTGTAGTTTGGTAATTCAGTAGCTTCAGCTCCTGTGCTGTGATGGGGCCAGCCCCAGGGACCCTGCAAGCACGACTTGCCAAGGGTATGCTTTCAGACTACAGCACATCATCCGTCACTGTTTCCTCAAGTCTGTGTAACAGAGGTGAGAAGCCTTGGAAAATAATAACAAGGTTTAATCTAATTGAAAAGACTTTCTTTACCTTTGGAAAGCTTCAGGTCCCAGCTCAGCCGATGACCTTCAAGATCTGTGGTGGAAAGTGCAAGAGTACTGATTACATAAATTAGCCTCTCTCAATGCAAAATAATCTCCACAGTTAATACAGTTCACTAGTTAAATTTACTTTCTTGTATTTCACACAGCCCTATTTACACTTTAAGACCCAATTTGTTCCTGTCTATTAGAATACATATTGATTTTTTCAGTTGTAGTGTGCTGCAGAGCCTCTTGCAGGAGTATTTACATTCAAGAGTGAGTCCAGCTGCCCTGGAAGATGCTTCATATGGCTGGACCTGAAAGACTGAGTTTTATGATAGTTAATAAAAACCAGAACAACACAAAAGGTGGCATTTAAAGAGCCAGCAGCCAGTACATGCACTGACGGTTCATTTTCTAAGCATTTGTGTAAGGAATTCATCAAATAGTTCAATATTCCAGAGAAAGATAAGGGGTGATTCCCTGGCTTTGACCCTCTAAAAGTGATGTAGTGATGTGAACAGGGGTGCATTAAAAGTCAGTGACTTTCAAAATGTAATTTGAGGGAGTCTTACACTGTGCTTGCTCATTCTCATTAATTATTAACATTGCCTTCAAATGGGAGATTTTGGAATTGAAACATACTAAAAAATTCAAGGTTTTTAACCCCCACATCAGTTCAGAGCTGAAGTAATTCTTTGGAAATGCCCAGATCTTATCCAAATTCTTAAAGCCATGAAGCATGTTCTCCCATAGACAGCACACAATTTACTTCTATGCTCATTTTGTTCCTAGTCAACTTGATGACCAAATGCTTGGAAATACCATTGTGATTATTAAAGAATAGCATCCAACTATGGTGGATTCTTTTGGCGTAATAAAGATTAGGAACCAAAAACCACTGAGACGCCATCTGTGCCTATGGAGAGTTTGTTGATCATGAATGAAACATGGAAGCCATTGTCTTGCTCGTTCTGGCTTTTGCTAGCTTTTAGCATTTTGCATGTAGCAAAAGATATTTATAATGAATTCATTGAAATAACTATTTGAATCTCTGCACAAGGTGCATTTCAGAAGGAAAAACACTATGACTATGAAACTCCCAGATGACAAGGATTGAAGGAAGAATAAAATAGGGGAAAATATTGCATTTTGTCAATTTTAAAAATACGAAGTTTTTGGAAATGTAAAGCATTTTGTTTCAACACCTCCACACTGACATTGGACTCATCATTTGAGAGAACAGCTTTTTTTCTTCCAATACTGACCTGAATTTTTCATGAAAGAAAATCATTACATTGTTGACAGTAAATCAGGGCTTTTCATTCCAAAAGTTTCAGGTGTACTTAAACCATTTTTTCCTTTAATTGTTTAATCTAATTGTTATTTTTCTCAATTTGATTTGACCTGAGTTACTTTGCCCTTGGGAAGAACACATTAATCTCCCATTTCCACCCCCAGGCTTTCAGAGAGGGCACACAATTGCACTTGGTCTGTGAGGGAAACGATAAGATGTGATGCTAATTTAAAACTAGAGATCTGACTGGGAATAACAGAGACCACAGACTACATTACAGCAGGCATTACTAGTCCCTCCACTTTTCTCATATTAGCTGCTTAATCCTGAGACTATTAACAGCTGTATAATGACATCTCTTTTTAAGTGCTCGGTAAGTCACGCTGTGTAGAAGTCATCACGCACCATGCAAAGGTAGGAATAATAAGTGAATTACAGATATCGGGGTATATGTAACTGATTGACATTCATGTCTCAGCATATGGCACCAAATTCATCTTTAGAATATAGTAACAGCCTCACTTGATTATACTAGAAGAGACATTTCCATACTTAAGGGCAGTATTCAGCCACACATTACAGTTTCTATGGAAATACAGGGTTTTATTTGCTTAGTATTTGAAATATAATGGTAGACATTGCAAAATCTACAACAGAGGCTTGTTACTATATGTGGTGCTGTGACTGTGTAATCCCATGTCCTGTGGAAAGCTTTCCTGTGTGATAGAAGGGCTCACTAGTGATTGCCATTTAATTTAACTCCAGGGAAGCACAGAAGACTAATGAGCCCCTGGACAGCTGAATGTTTACAGTTGCTGTTACACACCTATTCCTTTACCTGAAATGTAAAGGTTTACATTTGTACATAAATTTGACTCAAAACTGTCTTGCAATAGTGCTACTAGAACATGACTATCCTTGTCACAAGTTATCTACAATTTTAACATAGGGTGAGATATGGAAAAAGAGCAAAAAAATGAGGAAGAAAGAGGACCAGAGAGAAGGCGTCTTATCTGGTAAGTGTATTTCATAGTCATGTAATCCATGGATATCACATCTCAGAAAAAACCTCATTGTGGTGTGCGACTCAAACCTCTGTATAGTATGATATTGGCAATGATCATGGCAAAAAATACTATTGAAATCCACAACACTAATAGGGATTTAAAATAATCCTATCACAGAAGATAGCAATTGATTTCCAGAATCAGCAAAGCAGCCCAGCTTTCTAGAGTGCATAAAAACGTCTGTGTGGGGACAACCCACAGAGGCTGCCTTGCTAAATGAAAAAGGAATTGAAGAAAAAGAAATATTCTGAAGGCTATAAAAATAAATCCCATGTAGGAAGCTGCACTGACAGAGAAAACAAAGTTGTCACAGATGACTCTTCCCCACTATCAACACTAAAAACCACTTGAAAATAGGAAACCACAGCTTAGCTCCCAGCTCTTCTCTGGATATAGCAGCAGCAGTAAATTTTAACCTCAGCTCTGACTGCAGGGTAGAAAGCAAAAGTAAGAACCCTTCCTAAAGCTGTTACAAAGCTTGGAAAAGCAACAAGGGTGACTAAACTGTGCATGTCCCATATGAGCTGGAAACATGAACTCCACGTCAAAAAATGGCTAGTTTTCCTTCATAGACATTGCAAGAAGAATTATTGCATGACTTTGATCCTCAGAATTAGCACTCCATAGTTTTTTATTTTTTTTGGGGGGGGAGAGGGGAGGTAATTGACTATTTTGCTCCAATTCCCTGATGCTGCCAGCAGACTCATTGCCTTGTTCTAAACATTATTGGTTGAGGTGTCTCAGGTTGTCCCAGGGGCTTGCCAAAGCCTATTTCTCAAAGAAGACAGCTTCACAGATATCATGCCAAGTATTTTTAGGGTTTTGCTTGCTATCACCCATTGCTTACACAGCACTATGATTAGTGGTGTGGCAGGAATAGCCCCTGTGTCCCATTCTCTCCCACCTATGTAAGACAGTCCTCCACAGCACTGCTCAAAGTACAGCAGCATGCTGCAAAAATCATTCTGAATATCAAGTAACTCTGAGAAAAATCCCTTCCCAAATTACTCCAGATGAGAGAAACACATTTTAAAAAGAGGAGGAGGGGGTTGGATAACCTCAGAGGGTTTGGTGCTGGCTTTCTCATGCCCATCACTGGTGGAGAGCGTTCCCATAGCAGTCTTGATCTTGCAGATTTTTGCTACAGCTCTGGGGATGAACTACTCACATGATTGAGAACTGGTAGAAAGTTTAAATATAAATCCCTGCATACATGTGCTGATAATACTTAAAATGCATCCCCAGAGCTTTATCTGGGGAAAGTCTGAACAAGTCGTCATGTGGTGACAAGGTAATGACCACTCTGTTCATTTCTGCATCCTTAGTCTGCATGACCAGCTGTGTATGGAATACAGCAGCATGCACCAGGCCTCAACACAACACAGCTTCTGAGAACATTTCACTCTAAGTACATGCTTAAATCTTACATTAGAATCAGTGGGACCTAGGCAGCTGCTTAAACACTTAATCAAACAGGAACAGACTTAAGTAGGCACTTACATGCTTTGCTCCATCAAGACATAAACTAGCTCTGAAGCAAATCAATGAATTTTCCCTTTCTGTATGCACATGCATAAAACATGCACCTGAACTGAATGTTAAATCAGAGTGCACTTTCTCCCTCAGTATAAGTAAATTCTTGTTTGCTCCAGACACAGTTCCTGCCAGGTATTTTTCATTTCAGCTCCACTAACAGGCACAGCAGGTTCAGCTTCAGTATTTTTAACAAAGTTATTCTGATGGGTACCATGCAGTATATTCTGCTTATGGCACATGGAGCAATAGGTATGCAGGGCCCATTAACAATGACAAGGCCAGTTTGCCATAGTGAGTCTAATAAAATAACACAGTTGGAGAAATGAGAATCATCAATCTATATCTACATTCAGACTCCTATCCGTCTGTAAAGAAAGGTCTCTGTATTATGAAACTTTCAGAGGCACACCTAGCCTAATAACCATAAATCAGCTTGCCCCCCATCTGTTTTTCAGCCTAGCTGTCTGGTGGGTATACACAAAAGCATCTCCTAGCTCTCCTGTGGCTGAGGCTTTGTCAGCATTACCATTATTAAATCCTGTTTTCAGACTTTTATAACTTGCCTGTGAAAATTTACTCCAGGCTCAGAGTTGACATTTAAAGTGCCAGCTAAGAAGAGATTAATTCTTGAAGTATATTTTTGAATGTGTATGGCTGGGGTTTTTTTAAAGTTACATGAAAATAAAAGGAATTGGAAGCTGACAGGTTGGGATGCTTTTCCTAATAATAAGTATTTTCAGTCCCCTAGGAAATCTTTTAGTTTTGCTTTTATTTAAGGCATAGACTTTTTTCTCACTCCTCAAGGATTTGAACAAAACCAGCTCATTCACTTCAGATGAGCCATTCTGTGTGGGTAGGAACTGCCCTGAGATGGAAACTTTCAGGAGAAAATCATTCACTCGCTCCTGAGAAGAGGAATCACATTCCCTTTTCCTGTACATCACTATTAAAGCCTAGGTAGTCAGACACTGCTCCTACTCCCACAAGTGATTTACACACTAGTGCCCCTAAATCAAGAATTTCCTCTGCAAACTGTGCAGCTTCACCTGGTACTGATGCAGGACCTTGTTGAGCCTGTGACACTGTTCCTGGTGACTGCAGCAAGGCCAAGGTTTCATCCCTCCCTTGTTCACTGGTACCACCCTGTGTCTCTCACTGGCTTTGTGATGCAGCCTGGACTCTCATGACATGCTTCCTGGGTATGTATCTGCTCTCCAACGTTATTTTCCTGCCCTAAACTCTTCTCTAATGGGTTCTCTTGGTGTGAATTTAAATCCATCCTGTAGCTGCTTTTTGTGGGAATCCCCCTTGCCTCCTAAAGTAGTGTGCTCATTTAGTGTCTTATGGTTGCTCAAGAATGAACTAATTTAGCCAAGGCCAATCGAAATGACAAACTAAGTTTTTCTCTAGTGGGCATTTAAACTTTTTAAAAAGCAGGATGATTGTAAAGACAGTTTTGAGCCAAGTGTCTGGCAGGCATTGCATTTGTCACTGGGGAGACAAGGGCCATCAATCTGACTAAATTGCTGCGTCTATATGAAATACTTGGCAATAACTAGGCAGTGGAAAAAACCAGAAAACAAGCACAAATTGTAAGCTTTGTACCTCCAGCCTTGCAGGAGCGAAGATGAGACTTTTCTTGTTGGCTTTTCCCTCTGCCATTTTGGGCTGTGTACTCCTGGTACAGTCTGACATTTGCTACCCTCAGCAGCAGCATGAGCCTGCACAGAGGTGAGGAGCATCACTCCTGGCCATCCAGCTGAGAGGGAGCCAGGAGGGACCTTGCTGAGCCCATCAGGGACAACATCACTTGGGAGCAGCTCAGTAGCCACAAGGGCCAGAAGTCCACTTGCAAAACTGTTTCAGGACCACTCAGAAAGAGGCAGTCCAGCTCCAGAGAACTTCCTCACAGGCGAGGGACTCTGTCAGATAAGACTGAGGAGCTGACCCAGGTTTCCTGAGCTGCCACTACAAATAGCTCTCCAGCAGCGTGTCTTAGAGGTCCTAAGAAAGCAGCAGCTCTCCATCTCCTTCTTCCATGCGATCTTTCTTTATAAAACTACCAGAGAAATGTTTTCTTTACAGCTTCAGTGATGCTGCCCTGCTGCCTGCCCCTGGCAGAGGCTTGCCCATGACAGGGAGCTTGGTGTGCTCACCTCTGCACCAGAACTAGTGTGCACAAGTAGTGCTATCAGTAGCCTGATTGCATCCCACTGATTTATATTTGCCCATACCTCCCTCTGCTGCAATGGATGTTGTGCATGAAGCAGCTCATGAAAGATGCTTTCTGCAAAATGCCCCTGTGCCAAGGAACATGCACCCAGGGCACCCAGCCACCCTTCAGCCAAAATTGCCACATCAAACACAGCCAGATACTTTGGCAAAGCCTGTTTGTAGCAAGGTTTTAATACTCATCTTTCAGTAACCCAGTGATAGACTGTTTTGCAATAGCAATGTACTCACTCTGTTCATATTTACTGGTCAGCCTGCTCCCAGTGCAGTCAGAACAGTCCTGTCTCTAATGTGGAGTGGCTGCAGAGTCCTGTGGGAGTCTGCTACACTGTGTCTCCCTCCAAATTAGGTTTTATTGATGGGGGATGATTCCTGACTGCTTTTGCTTCTTATTCCCTTGTATAGCTGAATATTGGAATACAATTTCAGGCAAGCTTGCTCAGCTTATACGCATTTGCATTCTCTTCCCTCCTTGTCCCAAGTACTCAGGATGATTAGATTAGGGTTACTTTGCTCATTATTCAGAGAAATCCAACCTTTGTCCAGCCTTCTGCTTCCTCTATATGTCCCATCCCTATCCTCTCCCTCAAACTGCCAATGTGATTTGTAAGTAATATCAATAGTTTGTTTATACCATTTCTGTCTTATTTTGTATATCATATTCCCTTTGTGGCACACTGTCAGATGCTTCTCTGAAATCATGATAGATGGTGTCCTTTATTACATACTTATCTAGCAATGCCCCGAAGTACTCAGAGAATTCAAACACATTTGTCAGGCAAAACCTTCCTGCACAAATGCAGCAGTCACACAGAAAGTCCTGGTGATATCTGCTCCAAGCTTGGAGGGCATCAGTTCTTCTGCAGATTTGCTCTGCTTTTGGTGTGTTATGTATCATATCATGGTTTTTTAGACAGTAACAAAACAAATGAGGAGAGGTACTTGGAGGGCCATAATGCTGTAAAAAGAAAATAAGGACAAATCCACACTTGCCAAATGCTGCTTTTCCTATTCCTGGCAGGGACAATTTATCATTCCTGTCTCCCAAACTGTCCTTTTCATCTAGAAGACTTGAACATCTTGCCAGCACTTGTGGCAATGTGTTCCCCCGAAAGTGTGCAACACCTGCAGGATATGTCAGCATTTTGGTGTAGAAAGGGTCCCTGCAGTGCTCTGGGCTGGACCTTAGCCCCCCAGGAGATCCTGATGCCAAGGAGCCTCATGGAAAACCAGCAGGGAAATGGTTAAGAAAAAGCATCTCCAAGATGACAAACAGCAGAGCTGGAAAACCTCAAAAGCCCTGCAATATGTAGGCTGGCATATGTTGGCTCCTCGTATGGTTGGTTAGGTTGCACTGTGAGTGATGATGCATACGCATGTAGAAGTCACTGTAGACATTAGAAATGCCATCTGCATCCTCGTGCGACAACTGGCCCTTGTCAGAGCCTGTCCCACATGTACTTCCTGAAACTACCCATGTCACTTATGTAGTTGTTGCTCCCTGGAAACACTTACCTTAAATGTTCTGGAAATTTGAGCAGAATTTTAGTCATGCACTGGTTTCTTCTCATTTTCCTTCTTAGGGGAAGATTTGACCCACTTTAAGATATCATTTGGATCCAGGATATTGCAAATCCTTAAGAAATAACTTCTAGCGCCCCATTTCCTATCTGCCAGACCCACTTTCATTTCATCAGCAGGTTGGTTTAGCTGATTAGGTATAACGAGGTCAAAGAAAATCAAAGCACCATATTCAGTGTAGATTCCTCAGAGACCTCTGCTGATGAGTAGCAGGAGAAAGGACTGACTGCATTCATTCCTCCGGAGAGAGGAACTGCAGCAGCTACTTCCCTCCCAGCAGTGGGAGGAGGGCACAGCGAAGATTGCTTGACCCAGAGATGTGTCCTCCAGGATGGCTTTTGGTGGCGAACAGGTTCCATAGCACCTCTCAGTGCAAGCTGTTCCTGTAGACAGATTGACCTCTTGATATTCCTGGAGGACAAAAGGGGGGGGAGGAGGGGTGTGTTAATGCTTTACCTCTCTGATGAGACTTATTGCTTACTGCAAGCACAAGGCAGAGGAGTCATAGGGTAATGCAGACACACCAACTGCCTGTCACACTCTATATGATCTTTATTTGAAACAAATAAATACTTACCAGTGCTCTGTATCATGTAATTGTGCTGCCCACATCCATGGTGCTTACAGGAACTTCCCAAAGGAGCCCTTATCGTGCAGCTCATTGTGCCTGAAAGAGTGTCAGACAGATAGATCAGGGACATGCCCAACTTGCAAGCTATCTATTATTTTTTATGCAAGCTCTACCTGGTTTTTGTCCAAAGTAATGAAGACAAAAATAATGTAAGTTCTGGTCTGCCTATACTTCAGAGAATTCCAGAACAAACCTGCAATTGGTCTCCCTATAAATAGCTGCTCAAAGAGCAGGCCAGCAGGTTACGGTGGCACCCTGCTGAGGCTGGCACATTAGTTCAAAGCTATCTGATGTCCATTAATCTCAACTGAATTATCCTTAGTAAGAGCTGCAAGGAGTGAAAAAAGGAAAGTGCTTTCTGACAATACTCCTCTGTGATCCCCTGTATAAGGCTTATGTGGGGACCAGCCCCAGGACAGCATCTCATTGATGGGACATGGACATATGCTCTGGCTCTCCTCTCTGAGGAAGGCACTTGAGCCCTGCACAGCTCAGACACTGCTGTCTGCTTGCTTTCTCTGTATACTTCACAGACATCCAAGGTGGGTGCAAATTAATATATGGAATGGGTAGACTCACAAAGCTTCTGGGAGCAGCTGGTTTTCTGAACAGAAGAGTATTTTAATGACAGATTACAAATTGGATTTTAACGTCAAACAAATGGTGACTGCTGTTACTGCATCAGCAATCTCACAATCTCTTGACCCTATAAATAAATGATGGTTGATCCTCTGCATCAAACCAGCTTGTCACCAAGGAGCAACTCTGTTTTATACCCCCTTCCCACAGGTATGCCTTTTTGGCACAGCATCTCTGTGGTGCATCTGAATAGACGTCACACTTCTGTGATGGACAGGGTATCCTTGGATCAGTGCACATATCGTGTAAGCTCTGATCAAGTGACAGAAACAATAAGCAATTATACAAAGAGGTCTAATGGGAAATCTCATCTTCTCTCTTCTAAATAATGATGGATGTCAGTGAAGGGTATGTGGAAGAGAATATTCAAGTGAGCTCCCTATGCTGTGTCTAGCATTGTGAACAGTTTTGAGTTCATGGAAAGTTTAACTGATATAAATAAAGCACAGAGCTTAGTGGGACCAACCAACAAAACTAAACATGTCTTCAACTTTTCAATAGTTTCAGTGAGAAGATTTAATCTTCTCATCTTTCCATGTCCAATTGATTTCCTTTCCTCTGGTATCTGCCTCTAGTGCCTCTAGGGAAAAGCAATATCAGGAAACAGTTTCATTACCTGTATGCAGTGCAATACTGAGACTGGATTTTCAAAAGCACTTGTTGGCTCAGGGCAGGGCTTTTTCTGCAATCATTTGAATGTAGGATTTTAGAATTGGATTTTCTACATAAAAAGTTATTTGCCTCTTTCTGGGCAAAAGAAATATGCTTCCACAAATTTGTTAAAGCTCACAAAGCATCTTTTCATTTTAAGTCAGCAGTTTGTAGGATTTAAAGTGACACCTTCCCACCTTTGGATCAAAGGCCTGAACAGACACTTTGGTGACATCCCAGTTTCTGTCATTTCATTCTAGTGACCTTGTGAAAAGCCAATGCAAAATTCCCTGTTTCCTCTAAGAAAAAAAAAATCCCAGCTATTGATTTGCTGATGCCTGAGTAATAACTGAAGAAAGCACTGATAATAAGGATATTGAAGGTATTGTTGCTGCAGAAAGACTGAGCTAAGCAAAGCACTGGGATAAAGATGATGTTCAGGTGCAAAACTAGTGGCAAAGCTTATTAGTTACAGAGGAAATTTGTGTAGGCACTTACAAGCAATGAAAATAAGTTCAGAATATGAAATGTAGAGAGTCTACTTCCAAATTGGACTGAAGGTACTACCTTCAAAGTAAGAAGAGGCAACACAATCTTACACCCACACAGAAACTCCTGTAGCAGAAATGGTTCAAGTTCAAAGAAAAGCAAAGATGAAAACAAAAACCATGGACTCTAACAGAAGAAGACAACGTGAAATGTCAGGTGGGATGTTCAGCAGAACTGCAATACACGCCAGAAAGCTCATTGCATGAGGAATTAGCCCACTTAAAGTCAAACAGATTGAAGAATCCCAAATTGCTAGGGCTGGGTTTGGTGACAGGGTAGATTAAATGAGTCAATGAGGCTGTATATCACCTTAACCACTGTATTTGTTCAGCAGAAATCTCAGAGACTTGCTGAGGAGAGCCAAGATGTGTATAACTTAATTTTACACTGGTTTTGTTTCAAGGTTCTGAATCTCAGCATTTCCCACACTTGTACAGATAGAGGAGAGAAAATACACCTTTAAATATATTATTATTTTGCAGCTACACTGAAAGTTTATTTCTGGCTTTGTTCCACTCCTCTCTGGTGTTTCAAGATTAGTCTTTTCATGCTGACTTCACCAGGGCATAGCAACCATGAGCCCTCATTGCATCGCAGGGGCAATACTCATATGCCAGAAGCCAAGAAGATTGCACAAAGGTTCCCACACCTGATTTCTACTCAACTACAAAATATGAAATTTTAAACAATTTTCACTGTCACTGCTGCCATTAGGATAGAAAATTTAAAGCAAAGGCTAGTCATTAATTCAGACATGATCAGTAGCTGGCCGGCTTGCAGTGCAAGGAGCATCATATGTTGAGGTTCCCTGAGACAAGGTGTTTCCATTGGGACCTTTCCCATTTTCAGAAAAACCTAACAAGGGCCATCATGCACAGGATTTGGGAGAGCAAGGGTGAGTTTATCTGTCTGAGCTTAGGTGCCTCTCACATGTGGGTTGTGGCCTGGGATGCAGAAGCAGATTCAGCAGGCATGAAAGCGGAATTTATTCCAAATGAAAAAAAATGGAGCAATGATGCTAAAAAAAATATCCTAGGAAAAGTGAACATTTTGGAAACAGCAGATTTCACTCAGCTTCAGCAATCTGCTCTTTCCTTCTTCTTGGAACAATTGCCATTCAACACCCAGCAAAGCCATCATCCTTGTCTCCTAGTCACTGTTTCCAGGTGTTCATTTCACCACAATGCCTTGTCTCTCTTCTCCATGTGGCTCCAAGCCATTTACAAGTTTTCAACCAACTTTGTTAGTTTTGCATTGCTTCCTTCATTGCTTCTTTAACTCCAAAGCTTTCCCTACCTCCTTGAAAACTTTCATTCTGGGAAACAACTCTTTCCGATATGGCTCACTCTGCAAATAATGTACCTGCTTTCTGCCATCCTGACTCACCCATGCCACTGCAGGATTGGAATACCTGCCCCTAGCAGGCAGTGATGAAGAGGCTGATGCCACCATACCTGTGGTCCTTGAGATAGGTCTGGGGCTGCTACATGAAGGGTTCTGCAGAGAGTCCATGGAGCTCATCCCTCTCGCATGTCGCCAGAGTTTATTCCTCCTCAAGTACTCTCTCATTGTGACATATTACAACAACTTTGTGCTGAATAGCAAGTGCACCAAGTTTAATAACCATAGAACAGCTCATAAATATTTAAACAAAATCATAAGCTGATGATGGGGCAGCTGTGTCTGAGTTTAATACCTCAGCCCAAGAAAGCTAATTTATAATTATATGTCTACAGCACCCATATGGCTGGCTTTTCTACAGCAGCTGAACATGCTGCTATTTTGATGCCTGATCAGAGCACCTCTGCACCCTGGTTTTGGGCTGGTATCCCCATTTTATGAAAGCTGCTCCCGGCCCAGACTGCTGATGCCAAGAAAACCTCCTTGAGCCTATTGCAGTCATTGACTGAGACTATTGGGAAGACAGCACTGCAAGTGGAGAGCTGCAGGGAGATGTTGCTGGGAGGCAATGCCATTTCTGCACTTCTCTGTACCCAGGACTGGGAAGCCAGGATGCAGCTGAGGTGGCAGAGGCAATAGCAGGAGGGAGTGCATGGAGGCTGCCCCAACCAAAGACCCTTCTGCAGCTTCCTGAGGCCAATGCTTTTCTGGTTAATCTGCTCTCTAGCAGAGACCAGGTCCAGCCCCTAAGGAATGGGGACTTGCGCCCAGGCAAGGTTCTTGCTGTCTTATGGGAGTGCCACCCAGCCTTGGAGGGCTCTGGCCAGCAAAATGTCTTCTAAAGCCATTTCAGAAAATAATACTATTTGTGTCATAGAACCATAGGATGGTCTGGATTGGAAAGAACCCTAAAGCTCAACCAGTTCCACCTCCCTGACATGGGCAGGAACAACTTCCACTGGACCAGGCTCTCCAAGCTGCATTCAACTTGGCCTTGACCACTGCCAGGGATGGGACAGCCACAACCTATCTGTGTACCCTGTGCCAGCGCCTCAGCACCCTCACAGAGAAGAACTTCTTACTAATGTCTAATCTAAATCTCCACTTTTTCAGTTTAAAGCCATTCCCCCTTATCCTCTGCCCTTGTAAGAAGACCCTCTCCAGATTTGTTGTGGGCCCCTTTAGGTATTGGAAAACTGGTAAGGCCTCCCCAGAGTTTGCTCTTCTCCAGGCTGAGGAAGGCCAACTCTCTCATCCTGTCTTCAAATAAGACTTACAAAAGGATATATTTTTAAGCATTCTTGGATGCATAGTCATGGTATGCGCAGCAGTAGAAGTCCTGGGTTCCCTGAGCCCTGGTCTCAAACATGAGCTTCCTTCCCATTGGAGAATTAATCCAGGAAATTGCCATTCCTAGGCATTCCCCATTTCTGTTTTTCAGTTACTCATGAGAAGCACTCCAAGGTCATACCTAAAATGTCAAAGGACATAGTCAACAAATTGAGGTTTTTGACAGAGTAATGAGCTGGTCTTCAAGGTGTTAGTTGCATTAAATGGGTTAACAGCGGTACTTATGAAAGTCTTTAATCCCCCTTTATCTGGTGACATAAGTCATAAGCACATTTGTGGTAGGTCCTACTGCTTTTATATTTGGAAAGCACCAAAGAAATTTTAACAGGGACATGACTAATCATTCACTAATCACTTATCTCTTGTCAAATTCCTGGTGACACAGCAACAGTTATAAACATCTGTGCCCCATGAATATCCCTACTCAATGAGTCTTCTAAAGGATTATATTTAACTTTCTCTGAACACATTATACAATATTCCTATTGGGGAATAAAAACACACTCCTAGCAGTCCATGAAGCAAGGCAGCTCACTTGCAAATGTGCTACATGGAAGAGGATGCAGGAAGATGAGGAAAAGAAGAAAGGAATTGCTAAAGGAGTCTGTTTTGCCTACTTATGGCTTTACAAAGCTTCAGAATAGTCTAATAGCCTGACCCAAAACTGAGCCTGGTTTGATGGCAGGATACCTAAAGGAATTTGGATACTTAAACATCATGGATGTCAGAAGGATTTGAGTATCTAAGGGCACAGGAGCCCATATCCAAAATGCAGACACCCCATTGCACATCTCTATCCCCATGTAGTAGCCCAGCCCTGTGCAGGGGGTGCCCAGTGAGGGTCTAGTGGTGCCCCTCAAGCTCCCAAGCAGACCCATATCCTTACCTGTGGGTCTCATGGTATGCACAGCCATGCAAGCAGCATGGAACTGCCATGGGGAGACGCATGGGGAGCCATCACAAACCTGTCCTCTTCTTCACAGGCAAAACTTGCAGTCACAAAAGGTTATTTGTGTCATCTACCAAACAAAATTTCATGACAAATCATCTTTGCCTGAGGAGGGCAAGGATGAGTAACATTTATTCTTTTGGGTTTGATATTTGGAGATGGTTGATTCCCCTAGCGTAACTCACAGCAGGAACCCAAACCAAGGAGAGAACTCCTATTGTTGATTCAGTAGGTTTTGTGTCATTTTTTTCCAAGTTAAACAATGTTTTCTTTGGAAGCTCTACTCCTTTTATACTGAATAACAGCTTAAAAACACTGCATCTTCCAAGAAAAGTGGTATTGACAGCTCTATTTTAAGCTTCAGACCAACAAGCCAGTAGGAACCTATGAGCAATGTAAACCTTCGTGGAGAAGTTAAACCACACTACTCAAGCCTGTCAGCTCAGATCAGAAGAGCCCAAGATTTTAGAGGAATATTAACTAGATAGTAAATAAAATTCTTTAAGTTTTGTGAAAAATACTACTTCATTCTAACTTTGTGAGTAAGACATCCTATACATGATGGTACGTCAGGAATGGAATGGCAGAGGGCAAATCATGTTTCATTTCTAATTAGTCAAAAAGAGAGGTGAGGGTAACCAAGAGTCCCATATGCAGCTGGCACAAACCCCACTGTAAGTTGACTGTAAGTTGAAAGGACATACAAGGGGTCAATTGCCCATGGGAGAAAGACCCGTACAGATCATTTCTAGATAATTCCACATGCATTTAGAAAGATTCTGTAATGCTCCATTTTATTTGCAACGTTTGCATGTTTCAGCCCAAGTTCCTTTAAATCTAACTGCAGAAATGAGTACTTGCAGTGCATAATGACTTTGACTGCTTCCATCATGAAGAAAGGGCTTCAGGAGCACTATTAAACAAAATTGTTTCCAGAACTGCTACTTTAAATTTGCGATAAACTACCAGAGCTGAAAAGATCATTTAGAAGAAAAGCACATACCTGGCTTTTGCCATCAGGTAATGAAATGAAATTTGAGGATGGGCAGCATTCCCAAGGAGGGGTAGAAAAGCATTTAGACCTTGCCTACAGCTTAGGAAAAGAGAAAGGACAAAGGTGATGTCTCTCCACTGTTATGCTAAAGAATACACCCCAACAGTTGGGGTATAAAAGCTCTTTTAATGGAGTGCTAAAAGATGGTCTGTGAAAGCTTCATGAAGGTCATGATGGTGGTGGTGGTAGTGCTGGAGGAAAGTCAGAGATCCCTCGAGCCCTGGCGCTTGCCCTGCCCTGCTGGGATTTAATCCATGGTCCCAACCACTGTCCCATCCATCACTGCATCACTATTGACCAAACGTCCCACATCGGCCAGCAGATATCCTGCCTCCCTGTGTTTCTGCCTTCTCCTGTTGAAGCTACAGTGGGCATTCTATCCCTGGGAATATTATGCCAGCTAAGTCATTCCATGAGTTACTGCAGGAAAGATTAGCCGTGTGCCAGATCTCCCCTGCCATGGTCATGAGAGCTCTTGATCAAGTGCATTACACTGCATATCATACACAACAGACAGTCACTGTGGGGTTATTTGCTGCCAAATGACTGTGGTCTTGCAACTTAATTTAAAATGGGTTAAAAATTCATGCTTCCACAGATGCTAAATAAGCCAAATAATGCAGAACTGACATGCCTGCATGTTCCTGGCAGTGGCCTTGCACTGTCAGGTCATGCTCATTAGCTGTTGGAACTAGATGATTTTAAGGTCCTTTCTAACCCAAACTAATCTATGATTCCATGACTTGATGTTTAAACATAAATAAGGATAAATAAATGATAAATAGGAGGTAAGTACATTTTGTTAATTTTTATTATATCTGGATTTTTATTTATATTGCCCATGCTGTTATCTTTTGTTAGCCAGCATGTCACAAATGAAGAGATGGCACAGGCCAAATAATCTTCAATGGGAAGTATGTGCTGATGGCTGAAATTTTGCGGGTCATATGGTCAGTTTGAACATGCACTGCTCTTGCTAGGACCCTGTGAAGCAGTGGAGAGGACAAGCAGAGACAGGGGCTGATCTGATTTCTCTAATATTTGGTTTCAGTTCAGTTTCAGTTCGGTTTCAGTTTCTCTGATGTTCTGTTTCAAACCTTCTCCATCAATCATTGAGTTTCCATTTCAATTTGTGCAATGTACCTTTGGTTCTTCCCCTCCTATTACCCCAGAAATTCTGTCCTCCTGTTATTGGCTGGAAGTGGATATTTTGTACATTGGTACATTAATATTTAGAGGCAGCATTCAGACCTCCCAGGTCCCATCCATGCCACATCCATGGATCAGACCAGCCCAATCCCAGGCCCCATCCCATCACAGTGACCCCTCCTGCAGCTTGGCCAAGGGGTTTGAGCCTCCAGTTGGTTTGGGAAAGCAATTGTCCTCGTTTACAACCTAACTCTGATTGACTTTGAGTTACTTCTACACTGATTGATAACATAAATCCAAAAGTGCCTGGTCTTGGAAAGTAGTAAGACAGGTTTGTAATGCTTAGAGAAACAAGCATCTGTTTAGGTAACTGTAGACAGATTTCTCCTAAAATTAAGCCTTACAAGTGCTTGTTGGAAGCTCGTTAGAGCCGTTCTGGGCCATGCCAACTCCCACTGCTGCCAGCAAAGATGTTTTTGTTGACTTGAGCAGGCACTGGATGAAACTAACATTGCTGCTGTTAGTATACTCAAATAGCATGATGCAAATATTGCCCAAGTAACAGAAAGGATAAACCCTCCCTGAACAATACAGCAGATGTGAGTGGGGTTTGCATTTACCCCTGTTTTGTTCTGGGGTAGGCAGGGTAATGACCATGCTGACAAGGTGCTGGGAGTCATTTGGTGATGGGGAGCTCACTAAGTTTTCTGAAAGAAGAATAATCAGTTTTAAGCAACTGCTTTGGAACTTTGCATCTGACATTAGTAGAAAGGATGCCTCTCTGCCGCTGTGGCAGTCAAACCAATCACTCCCTCTCATTCTGGTTATGAAAAAGTAGGGATGGAGACCTTGAACTTGGGAATGGCAAGTATTGCCAAGACATTCTGCTGTCTCTAGCTCTCTCCTCCCCTTGCATGCAGTACTTTAAAAAACAGGGGATTACAGAATGGTCCTAGGGGGTAATTCAAATAATTATTGAAAAGCACATCAAGACAAGTTGATGATCAAAGTGAAACAAGTGCTGTCACATAAAGGAAATGTCTAAATGCTATATGATAAGGGCAGTTATCCCTGACCTAGTTAAACATTTCTGGCCTTGGGCAGCAAAGCTTCAGAAAAAATGAAATGCATAACAATACCCAAATGAGTTTCACCTCTGCAGTGCTAAATGTGCTTCAGAGCTGGAATTGTATTTATTTTAATTCTAGTATAATCACATTATCTCAAGTGTATGGTATATTGAAAAGAGAAAAAATTCAACAACTCTATTTTATATACCAGCAAAGTATACCTTAGGATTAAAATCTACATATATAGAGATAGAAATTACTGCACTACTGGTATTTCTCTGAATTTTATCTTTTCTGTCTTACTCTTGAGACACAGCAGCTTACAAATATATTGCATTTCCCGAGTAAGTCTGCTGATTAACATCCCAGTTCAGATGAAAGGTAAAAAATAAATACAAGGATAATATGAAATTCAGCCCAACAGTGCAAATGTTCTGGGCCTGAAGCAAGTGGAGCTCCTGCTTCTCTCAGCAGCTGTGGCATCCTCAGAACTGGGGACACAGCAAGCAGCACAGTGACCTTTCCATGCAGATTTAGAAGGATATTTTTAAAACCTGATGTCTAAATTTTAGATCCCAAACTGATGCCTATGCATCTGGATGCTAAATAATAATAAGGGATGCAAATAGCAGTAAGCAGAGCAGATTTTTCCCAGCTGACTGATTACAGCCCCAAAAGTCAGTGTGCATAAATACTGTATATTCATCACTGCAGATATTTTAGCATGTGGCTACGTGATTATCAGTGGTCTGTGGCTCCAGTCTAAATGTCAAACGGATCTGGGGCATTCCCATGTCGACCACAGTGTATAAGTGAAGGCCTTTAAAGGGGTTGTGCTCTAAAATACGTATTCAATGTAAATTAAAGGGTGAGTGTGTGTGTGTTGTGTTATGTTGTGTTATCCCCTGTGCTTGGGACCCTGACACATCACACCTTACCCCACAACTTGAGACACAGCAACTGCTGGTGTGCATTTAGTTCAGAGAAATTATGAGATGAAAAGACATTATCATAACCTCTGTGGAAGAAGTCTAACACTGGCTCTGTGTGTTTTAAATTACACATATTTGGAAGTCTCGTCATGCTTCAGCTAAGTGCCCTGAAACATAATAGGCACTTACTCAGAATGGGATAAACCATGATATTGAATAAAGGCTAAGATTTAGGGAAACCATCTCCCCTTGGGCTGTACCACAGTCATGCCTTTGATGAAGAAGAGCTCACAGAAGCAGAATGACTTCTGCTCCTGTGCTGGGATTTCAAACTGGCCATGAAGCTCTGCAGGGCATGGGTGAGCCACTCCTGGTGTCATTAACAGAAAGGGTGCTCCTTTATATACCCTACTGGCAAGTGTAAGAGAAATCCTGTTTGAGTTTTCATATTTGAGTTTTCAAATTTCAAAGTCAGAGCTGAGCATGAATTATGTATTTCAATTATACATATATTCCCTGGAAAGAGTGAGGTCTTCACAAATGAAACTGTTTATGGAAATGGACTAATTTTTCTGGATTCCTTAGCTCAAAGTAGAGGAAGCCATCACTGAAAGTATCCAAGTGTTTAGGCGCTGATGTTTGTCACCTAGTAAAAAAAATCCTGCACTTCATCTTCCAAGTAAAATCAATGTCAACTCTGAAGCTGGTTAAACAAATAGAAATTTTAATAATTGTTGATACTGAGATGGAATGCTTTCAATATTCTAAATAGTCAAGATTGTTTGCCTAGTTTCACCCATAACTGTGTCCAGATTTTGACATTTAGTCCCAAGGTTTGCAATTATATGTATGTATATTTATGTAAAGTTATGAATATAAAAATATGTATGTATTTGTGTGTGTGTATGCACTGGATTAGATATTAAGAAGTTCTTTCCTGTGAGGGTGGTGAGGCACTGGCACAGGTTGCTCAGAGAAGCTGTGGCTGTCCCACCCCGGGCAATGTTCCAGGCCAGGTTGAACAGGGCTTGAAACAACCTGCTCTAGTGGAAGGTGTCCCTGCCCATGGCAGGGGGTTGGAACTGGGTGAGCTTTAAGGTCCCTTCCAGCCCAACCAATGCTGTGATTCTATGATTCCATGATACACATTTAACTGCTCTTCGAGCAAATGTAGTCTCCTGAAGAAACACCTGGATGTGAATTCAGATTGTGACACCATGCCTGCATCTTACAAGGCACAGTTGTAAAGACAAGGTGATGAGTGTCACTGCTGCCCCCCTGAAGATGCTCTGTTCAGAGCAGACAGGACACGGGCTCCAGGCCAGGACTGGCATACAGAAGCTCACAGACATTTAACTGAGCGCACAGCCACTGAGGTATCTGCAGGAAATAAATCGGAACTAAAACAATATGTTTGTGTTAAATAAAAATGCCAGCATCTAATGAGCCTCATCTTTTTCTGTGAGATAGGAATGGAGGAGCATGAGCAGTGTGTTTATCATGCTGAAGGCATTGCAGGCTTTGACAGGAATGGAAATGAGAAGAAGGGAGGAAAAAGGATGAAAGTAGGGGAACAATATTCAGAATAGGGTACACTTTGCCAACTTCCTCCGAGGGTAACAGGGGAAGAGAGAGACTTTCAGTAATGGATAACTGGCATTCCTCTACTTTTCAATTTTAACAAACCTTCTAATGATAATTACAGATTTTCTGTATTTATAGAGACCCAGTGCATGTGTGGACAATAGCGTCATCTACCCAGTCCTTTCTTCTGCCGCTATACAAATTCAGCCATTATCTTTCATGCCCTTCATTAAAATATGAAAGGAGATAAGCAATATATAGCTATGTCATTTCCCAGTAGTAGGAGGGGAGGATCAGAATTAACTCTGGCTAAGGAAAGCCAAAAGAAAATGTGAGGAAAGAGTTAGAAACAAAGGTAGGCAGAGCTGTGCTCGCACAAATTCCTGCTGTCAGCACTGGCTAATGCTTACGGGAATGATCAAAGGTGGAAAAAAATGAGAGAGGACTATAAAATCACAAGGTTAATGCTCCAGAGAAGGAGACATACAGCCCACAGGGGTCTTGCTTGCACAGGCTATGCCTAGTCAGGCAGAAGTCCCATATAATGCTTTTCCTTGCCCTTCTTCAGCAAACACTTACTTTCATGGGATAAAAAGCTGAACATTTTAAAGCTCCTGTGCTCAGCAGAATTAGTCAAGTGCCTTCTGTTTGGATTTATGGAGTAAAAAGGGGCACAAATTCTGGATTTCAGCCTAAAGGACCATAGCAATTCCCATCATAGCATACATAGCAGATGCCTGAGCCAAATCATGCTTTGAAGAAGTGCACATTTCTGGCTGTATCTAAACTCATTTTAGACTTTCATTAAGAGAGATTTAAAAGCCCATATTTCTCCCCATTCGCATAGAATTTCCTTTAGTGACTTGACATTGGTAAGATTAAAAATAAAGCTAAAGAAAATTGATTTTAAAGAATTTCTTCCAAGAATTGGCATCCTTATGTGTTTTCAGATGCATAAAATCAGTAGGAGTCGTAGAGCAGTCTTGTGTCTGAAGTGTTTCTCAGTCTTGTATCTCTATCAGCATACCAGTGAATTTCATGTAGATCCCAAACATGCTCTCACAGCTCGGGTTCTTGGCCGTCTCAGGGTTGTAAACCAGAGCAGTCATTATTAAGAGGCACTTTAACCTTGGCTGTGATTTTTATACTGCAGTAAGCATTTGGGTGATCAATTTGCACTAAAATAAGTCATCCAAAATATGGCACCTGCAGTCTTGGAGCTGGGTAGGAAATTCACTGTACCCAATGAGTACTGCAAGGAATATGTCTGGGGAGGTTGCTCCTACCCCCAGTTACCATAAGGGCCTACTAGCATTTTTCCTGTGCTTTTACTTTCTTATTACCTGTTACAAAACTATGACCATCTCCAGGTCTTCCCTTTTCTGTTTACCTGAAGAAGCATCCCTGCTTTCCAAAGCAGAAATCATGGTACTGGGGAGAAGGCATCTGCCCTGGGTTCAGCAGCAGCAGTCATTTTTCTCCTTCTCAGTAGCTGGTACAGTGCTGTGGTTTTGACTGTCAGCCTTGGAACAGTGCTGATAACACCAATGTTTTTAGCTACTGCTCAATAATATTTACTCTGACCAAGGACTTTCTGAGCCTCATGTTCTGCCAGAGAGGAGGAGAAGCTGGGAGGAAGCAGAGACAGAACACCTGACCCAAACTGACCAAAGAGGTATTCCATA
>JASSUY010008675.1:0-11942 GCA_032466535.1 Forpus xanthops
ATTTTTCTTTTCCCTCCCTCCTTTCCTCCCCCCTCCCCCTTCCCATTTCCCTCACAGAGTGCGGCGGGGGGGGGGAGGCTTGGGCCTGGTCTCCCGCCCCCCCCCCCCAGGTGTTTGAACCCATCCGAACCCCTCCTAACCCGCCCCGTAAAGGGTTAACCCGCCCCCGTGACACCGTACCTGCGCGCACGTGCGCCCCGCGCCGGGGGCCGCGGCTTCGACCCCCGTCTGGGTGAGGACGGGGAAGCGGTGTGAGACCCGCTCCGCGCTGGGAGCCGGTTGCACTGCTTCCTTCTTCCCCCCACCCCGGCATCCTCCGCCGCCTCCTCCTCGCCGGCTGCACAAAGAGCAATAGTGAAGGCCCTGGGTTGCCTTTAAAGGCAGCGGCTAGGAATTTAAGGTGTCCCTGAGCCATGCCTCCCCGCTGCGCTCCTCGCCGCATGTCGTGGATAAATGGATGTTGCAGTTCCTCGCCCTGTAGGTCTCAGGTGGTTGGGTTGCTCTTGCTTCTTTTAGGGGTTGTTTTGGGTAGGTACCGGGCTCCGGTTCTTCCTCATTCTTGCCTTTGTGCTCTCTTCTCTCTGCTCTTTAGGGAGGCAAGGGTTAAGCTTTAGTTTTTAATATTTATTATGCCGTTCTTTTAAAGTAAGAAACACCTGGGTTACGAAGTGTTTCCCTCTCCTGGGGTGGGATGCCTAACGCGCAGAAATTGCATGCTTGCATGCTGCCAGGAGTCACAAGGAGCTCGGTCTTGTGAGGAAGGTTGCTCCCATGGCAGCCTCTGTAGTACACAGCTGCATGCAGGTTTATTCACATCTTCATTTAAAAGTTATTGTGTGCTTGTGGATGTTTTCCATTAAATAAATTCGCCTTGTTGGTTTCAATATTTGTTTTCAGAGGGGGGAACTGTGTCTCTTTACAGTCCTCAAGGCTTCAAAAAGTTCTTGGTAGACTGTGGCCTCTGAATCCTTTCCTCTGTAAGTAGGTAGGGGGTGCTAAGCATATTGCAGTCAGTAGTTAGATGAGGGGAAAATGTTTCCCTTGTGGGGCAAGCTGCTTTTTATACATTTCTGGAATTAATTAGAATGAAGTGTTAAAAAACAATGAAGGGGGAGAAATCCCCCTCCTTGAAAAGCTTTTGTCTCTTTTTCTGTTGACAGGTTGTTTTCCAGACACTGTCTTCTTTCATTGCAAGTGTTTAGTGTCTTGCATTGGAAGACAGCAGCAAGGAACTGAATACATTGCTCATCCAAGACACGTTCTTCTAGCTAGAGTTTGGATTACTGCCCGCGCCTGGGCTTTGGAAGATTTGTTTTAAATAAGCACCACACCTCCTAGAGAAGGAGGGAAAGCACTGTAAAGGGGAGTTGAGCTCCTCATCAGAAGCTCTCGGGGAGCTTAAAACTTTGATTCTTATGAAGTATATTCAATAAATCAGTAGACTTAAAGGTTTATAGGACAGATGTACTTGTTACAAGTGATGTACAGTGGAAATCAGTTGCACAGTGTGTAGATATACTTCTTACATTTAAAGCAGTTAAATTCAATGAATACCAATCACTTGGTATTCATTCTTCTCCTTTTCAGCTTAACCTCATACGGATGTGACCATCAGTATCAGACTTTGCCAGCGATGCTGCTGAACCCTATGCTTGTTAGGCAGGACCCTGCTTTCTAAGAAACTCCTGCAGGCAGGTCGTTTTTAGTAATTCCTGAAAACTTTTCTGAGAAAGATGACTTGTTTTTTATCACAGCCATTCCTGTTTAGGAGTCAGTGGCTTGGTTAGGCTTCTTATTAGTTTTGGAGTGTGGTGTATGTGAGTCAGAGTGGAAAAACGTTCTAAAATTAGCCATGCATTGTTAAGGATTTTATTAAATGAGTTGCATCAGTATCTTTTTACATTACCATCTTAATGAGCAATTCTCTATTTTCAGCCCTAAAAAAAGGGCTCAAGAAGCAAGAAACTTTTCAACGTTTTATTGTCTGCAAGCATGCTAAGTGGTGAACTGGCATGTTTGTGGGTAGACTAGTCCGCTTAGATACAGCCTCTTTGTTCTTCCATTATCTGTACTTACAGAACACCAGGATTGTGTTTTCCCCCGAAGAGAACAGGTGTATTGTGGAGTTTCAGCTTCTTACGTCAGAACTGAAGCCAAGCCATGAACCGTGATTTGAAACGCATCTTATTTTTTGAGATTAATATGTTAATGGCTAAAATTACGACCCTGCACTGAGCTGAGTACAAACAGATGTCTCTGCTGAGTGTGTTGCAGGATCAGGGTCCAGGTTGCTTTTTGGAAATCGGCCCTGGTGCTCTGGGAACTATTACTTCCTTCATTACCTGTGTGTTAAATGAGGGCAGTAAGTGTGTTAGATCCTTTTTAAAATGAAAAACTTATGCGGCATATCTGGAAAAGAAATCCACTCTGATCCTCCTGGCATAGTCAGAGCTTTAAATGTTGGAAGGTATGAGGAGGAGTCATTCCTTTGTAGTCTCAGAGAAACGAGTTGTGTGAGATGTGCCCACCTGTCTTAACACGTGAATGACAATGTCGAGTGCTTTCTCTTTCTTTCTGACTTTGCTCCATGTGGAAAATGTGTTGTCTTGCAGGTCCTAGGAATTTCTAACTTTCCCAATTCTTATTTCTATTTCCAATTAGACTGATCAGCAGAGAAACTGATCCCATAGCTCTGGGGTGGGAAAGACCAGCAGTGTGTGCAAGAGAACCATGTCTGTGCGGGAGTCGTTTAACCCAGAAAGTTATGAACTGGACAAGAGCTTCCGGCTGACACGATTCACTGAACTGAAAGGCACAGGCTGCAAAGTGCCACAGGATGTCTTACAGAAACTGCTTGAATCTCTACAAGAAAATCATTTTCAGGAAGATGAACAGTTCCTGGGGGCAGTTATGCCCAGGTTGGGTAAGTAATTTCTTCTCTAGACAGGTGTTTGGTCAGCTTGGCGATGAGATCTCATTTGCGGTTTGTTTAATCAGTTTGAAAAGTGTGTGTTCTACAATATATGCACAGCATCCAGAAGTCTGAAAAGTGAGTCTCGTGTTGTCATTTGTTGGCATCTGTGATACAAGAATATTAGTTTAATTATTTAACATCTTGCATTATGCTCGACTACAAAAAGAAATCAGTCAGGAGTGGCCATTGTGATAGTTACATGCTTAAGCGTTTGTCTCTTCTTTCCTTTCCCCAGTAGATGCTTTGCAATCTGAAGTTCTATCATTTAATTTCTGGACTTTTCTATTAATACATTGCCTTTGGAAATTTATGCAATGAATGCAATAAATTTAAAGCTATTAGATGACTCACAGGTGAAGTTCCCCTCTCCTTCCCCTCCCTGCTGTTCCTGGGTCAGAGAAAGTGAGCAAGAGAAAAATCTCACTTCAGCTGACTGGAAGCACATTGTTTCACAGTTGTCATTTTCCCTTTCAGTCCTTTCCTTATTCCCCGCTCTTTTTGCTTCACCTGTAGAGGGTGCCTGGGAAAGGCTGGCTTTCCAAGAAGTATCTGTGCTTGACAGCTTCAGTTTCTCTTCGATATTTGCACAATGATGCAAGCAGTAAGGGAAAACAGCCTGCACAATCCACCTACATGGGAAGCAAGGCGAGTGGAAGTATTTTGATACCAATTACTGTACCTCATATTAATATAGATAAATTAATGTAGGTAATGTGTTTAATAACACTTCTAGTTCTATTTACTCAGCCCTACATATTCAGTCTCTGCTTTGTGGCCCAGAATGATTATGTTTTTTCATCAAGTTAGGAATGTCAATGTAACATTTATTCTTATATATTTAATTATCAACTTAGTGTCCAATAACCTTATTTAAAATTATTTTAACATTACTAATAGTTTGTTAGCAGGATAACAGGTTGCAACCCATTATTCTGGTAGAGATTGAATTCAGTGAGAGATTAGTAAGGAGCCCATGTTCCTGCTTAAACAATGGGGATCTTTGTATGAAATATCTAAGCAGCAGTTGTGTGGAGCTGAGGTGGCACTATAATATTCCCCCATGAAGGACACTTCCACCTTCTTTTATCCCCAGATTGCTATTTAAAGGTTTTTGCTAAATTAAGTTGTTCACAACAGCATTTCAGTTTGGCACATTACTAAAATCAGTAATAGTTTGGTTTAGATTAATTTATCTAGCTGTTTGGTTTTTCTCTTGCAAACTTACAGGATCTAAAACAGTAAAGGAACTGCTAATAAATTTTTCTCCAGCTATATGGAAAGGTGAAAAGCAGACGAATGCCATCAATGCATAGGTGTGATACTATGTAACAGGAATCTGTTAGTAATAGCAAGTGAAGAGTTCAGATCTCTTAGAAAATACGCTGTTGTGGTGAGTATCCTTTTAACAAGCGTGTTTTTGGACAAGTTTGTTGTGATTTGCCTCTGATGCCTTGTGCATCAGGTGTAGACAGGTAACTGTGCAGCTTGTGCATATGTGCAGTGCTTTTGAGATGCAGTCAAGGGGGTAATTGCAAGTAGCAAGCTCAAGCTCACTCCTCCTTAGTTCTGCAAGTGGTGTTACCCAGAGCGATCTTAAGTATGGCTGTGAGTATATCTGTCAGTAGGAAACTGAGTTTGATATTAATTCTTAGAACTGTTACGGACCTTGAAATCGCTGTTTTCAGTCACCTCTCTAAATAGATTTAATTATTTAGCGCTTTCTTGGTGGGACAGAAACATAGCCTCAGAAGGACTATCACAGCCCCTTGGCCTGTATCAAACAGCACTTCTGCTATCATTGTGAAAACCTCACAGTGACATCAGTCTTGCAGCATTTGGCATAAATAAGTTAACTAAGGGAGAACAGCTCCTATGCACAAGCCACTTCTCTGTGACTTCTTACATGCACTTCTCTGGAGGCACTGGACCACTGTGTAGTTGACTTGATAGCTTCTACGGAGGGTGTGCAACCCTACATTACTGCTTACAAGCTTCTGTCAGCATCCTTTCTCTTCCTAGGCAAAATCTCCTGCCTCCATAGGCAGGAGAGGTAAGATCCTCTCAACCTACATACGTGCTGCCTGTCAGACCTGCGTGGTGTCCTCAGTAGGAATTGATAGAGCAGCTCACTCCATCACTGTACAGCATACCACCAAATACTGGCTTGTAGCTTTTGCTAGGTAGCGTGTTCTATTAATCCATGGGGATAAATGACTGTGTGGCATCTGCTCTCTGAAAGCTGGCTGGTTCAAGACCTTTGCCCTGTGAGGTATGTGCAGCTTGCTGCCAGCCCATGGAGGAGAGAAGCTACCTGCCATTGCCACAGAGATATTGACAGGGAGTGCAGCTCAGGTCACATGTTGTGATTTGTCACCTTTTTTGTAGGCTCTTGCATCGCAGCAGATGCCACATGTTTTTAATATTGCTTATTCTGTTTGAAATACCCACCAGCAGGGTAGAGGCTGTGCTTGGTGGTGTGGCTTTCCCAAAGGAGTTTCCCTATCCAGCAGGTCATCTTGCAGCCTCTCAGCCTCACAGAATTAAAGCTTGGAGCTTAGCCAAGATGCAAAAGATCCAAGTAGGTGAATCATCTGTCACTGGGGACTTCAGCTGTGACTTGGGCAGTTCTTTTTGTTCCTGCTGAAGTAAGGAAATGCCTGTTAGGAGAGGTTATGTCCTTTTTAAACTTTTACTATGATTTGTTTGAGAACACCTATTGAGTGACATTTGCTTTTGGCAGTATCAACGTATGTAGTTCCTCTTAACTTTAAATGTACATACACTCAAGCACAGATGTTCTAAATGCACTATTATTATGCTGCAAAAAAAGCAGAACACTGTAGTTCAGCCACTTGCAGTTCTGTCCAAGTCAGGAGTTGTCATTTTTTGCTTGGTTTTCCACTTTATTTGTGCTATATGCTCGCTAAGGAAGGAATTTACCATGTCTCTTTAGGCAGTATTGAGAGTTCTGTTTCATAGACATCTTTTATCTGTTCCTCCTAACAAGAGAACTTGTAGTTAAGAGCAGACTTAACCTCACTGCTGGATTTCTGTCTTGCAGGAATTGGGATGGACACCTGTGTTATTCCTTTAAGACATGGAGGTTTGTCGTTGGTCCAGACAACAGATTATATTTATCCTATTGTGGATGATCCTTATATGATGGTAAGTTGGCTAAACTTAATTGTTATCAACATGGCTGAGTTGATTTGTGCTTCTCACTTGCCAGTCTGATGCCAGTTTTGACCATTTCTTCTAGATGTGCAGTGCTTCCCTGAAGTGTTCTAGGGCAGGTTTGATGGGGCTTGGAGCAACTTGGTCTAGTAAAAGCTGTCCCTGCCCATGGCAGGGAGCTGGAGCTGGGTGAGCTTTAAGGTCCCTTCCAACCCAAACCCAGTCTGTGATTCTAATTGATTAACTGCAGTCTCAGACTTTCCTAAATACACATGAAGAAGGAAAGGCATAGTTTCATCCTGTAATCTTTTCCATGTTGGCCAGGAATGCTGTTGTGCTGCTTTCTATAGGTTGAAAGCTGGGAGAACTGCCACTTTTAATTCAAATTTCCCTCCATCTGTTGTTCTGTGGGATTTGGCTTGAAAAAGCCCAGAAGAGGGAAAAGGAGCTGTCAGTGAAGCAGCAGACAGTAAACTCTGCTTGCGAGCAGAACCACATTGTAATTGGTTTTTTTTTGAGGTTCTGAAACAACCAGGCAACATGTTAGAACTGGAAATGCCTAAATGACAGTAGTTGGCAGTAACACCTGGCAACTTAAGGGTGTTTTGTGAACACCATTTTACCTCTGCCTGCAGATGGTAAAGTTGAAAGAACTTGTTGGAAGTCATGTACGCTTGGACTTTTGTTCCTTTTGTGTCCCCGTTTCATGTAGTTGGCCTCAGTAAAGATTCCTCTTTGATGGTATGTGTGGTGGTGATAAGTATTGAGTTGAACATAAGATCATGATGAAACAAATGAACTTTAAAGGAAGGACTTAGTAAAACTGTAAAGGATTTACAAGAGGTGTTTGTTAAATGACAGTTTAGAAATGCTGTTAACTCATGTTTCCTGTGTTTTGGATGTGACTCCTTTGCTTTAAGGCGTGCTTTTATGCTGCTTATGTGCTTGCATGCTTCATTTGCTGTTGTTGGTTGTTCTGGGAGACAGACCCATTGGGTAGGTTTTGGACATGCAGTTTGAGATCAGGAGTGATTTTCTTTCTTAAGCATGCTTGCCCAGGTGTTGTGCACATATGCAAGCCTACCTCCTTGGGTTTCTGTTCCAGATGAGCTCTCTTACTGCACACTGAGCAGCCAAGATCTCAGACTGTCCTCTGCAGTACAGAGTTTTTGAGCTCACCTGAGAAACCTGATTCAGGTGGCTTGCTTTAGTTTCAAGTGGGAACTTGCCTGGAAAACAGTAAATAGATACGTTGTTGGACAGCTTTGTTCAAATTCATCAGCTGAGAAACTCTTTTCTCACCTTGTAACAAAAACTTGTGTGGGACTGTGAGAAGGCTGTAATGAAGGGGGAGGGCTGTTTAGTTTGGAGATACAAAGATGCCGCAGGTGTAGATAAATGGGCTTGTGCCCAGATGAGGTTTAGGCCAGTGTGGATGGAGTGGAATGCAAATTTGGCCTTAGTCTAGCTTTAATGGTTGCAATGAAGTTACAGACTATACTGTGATCCACATGCACCAGCAGCTGTAACTTTGGTATTTTCTACCTCTCAAGTCCTTCCCACTTTTCATTCTTGTCAGTATTCATTTTAGTGTGGTGGCTTGTCCCTTCCTAATTTTCTTGTAGATGTATATTTCTTCTTAAAAGCTAACTGAGAAGAGGGATTCTGTCACAAACCTTGCTGACAGCTGCAGTGATGATCCAGCAGGGTTGGGGCTGCTGAATCCTCTACTTTGATCCCTTTGTCATAGGGACTAGAGTACTTGGCGGCAATGTAGATTGCCATTTTCTTGGGTGGACCAACTTTAGTCAAATACAGTTTTCCATGGGGATTGTTGTTGAGAGCAGAGGAATGGTGAGACTTGGGAATTTTGAGTTTCTGTCCAGACTGTATAAAAGTTATGCTCTGGACTCCTCACTTCAAGACAAGACTGCTGCTGCTGTGCTCCTCCAGCTCCTGGTTTCCCTGTTTTCAGTCGTAGATGTCCCCTGACCCATGCCTGTTAGTACCACTCTCTTGTACTCGTTATCACTCTATGCAGTCCACACTCTGCTCCTTGCTCTTCTACTCTATTTCCTTACCTAGTAAACTCTAGACTGCTTTTGGGTAGCTGTTCCCTGGTTTAGAGTCTCTTCTTTTCTCTCTGCACAGTGTCTCAACTGCAGCTCCCTATCTGATCTCTCTTTCTAGCTGGGGGGAGAGGAGTCAAGGAGAGAATACCAAAAATCCACGTGGTCTCTTAAGCTGTGGCAGAAGGGTGCTGTGGCTGAGGAGGGTCGAACTGCTTGTGGACTCTGCTGAGCTTCAGGTTTCTACCTCAGAAAACAGCCTTCTCTCACTCTCATTGCCTGTTCTAAAATAAAATTCTGCAGTTACATGCAAAAACCTCTTCATTCTTTTGCCCTTTCTCTTTGGCTTTGTTTTTGAAAACACTCAATCCATGTCGTGCAAAATATTTCTAGGATGTTCACTTGTAAAATCTGTATCCAGTATAGGACTGTTCTGCTGAAATGGGTTGATACTGGAAAAATGAAAAGCAACTAAAAATAGGCTTCATAGGAAGTATCAAGCCCCTCTGGTAATAGAACCGCCACTGACCTCTGTTGTGGCACCTCAGAGACACCTTCAGAGTACAGGAGCAGGAAACCAGCTGTTTTAAGAGTGGACTTCCTTCGCCCTCTATTCCAGGAACCTTCTTGGTGCTCTTCTAAGAAGAAGCTCCACTCCAGACTGGGGGTGAATGTCTGATACTTCATCCTTTGCCCTTAGTTCTTGGTATTGCACATAAATACTTGTGTTCCAAGGGGACCAAGCAAGCAGTAGCCTGCAGGATCCAGCTAGGCTGACCCCTGTTTGTGAATCCTGTTGTGTTTATCACTGCTCAAGAGCTGTATGTTGTTCCCTCTGCTTTTTCAGATTTGAGACTTGCACTCCCTGGGTTTGTTTCCTTATTGGTTTTGCCAGTTGGCAGAAGCAGTGTTAGGCTGACCTCTGACTACTGGAACGGAGCACTGTTGTCAGTGTGGTTTTAAAAACTTATCTGTCATTCCAAAGGGGGCATAAACCAGCAGTTTGCTTGGTAAACACTGCAGATAGCTGAGAACAGTTTGATAGTCCCCTTCCAGAAAAGGGAAATGCCAGGCTTCAGTGTTCTTAAACATCTAGATTTTAACAGCCAATATCCATCAAACTGTGCAGTACACAGCTCTCTTGTCTTAATAGCTTAAGATTTAAATGATTAAACATATTGCAGTTCCAAATGGAAGGGATTCCCCTGATGCCACTGGAAGCTCTTGAATATATGAAAGAAATAGGGATTATATGTAGTTGTGATTTGCAGGTGTTATTTCATGTCATCAGCAAGTAAAGTAACTGCCTGAAAATACTGATCTCTTTGTAAAACTCCTGGATGCGTGATTAGACTGTAGGGTTTTGGAGAGAGTGGAAATGTGTTTTGATTCAAACCCCATCATTTGTCATTCAAGTAAAGCATCTTTCTGTAGGCCAAACTGTGTCAAATAAATGCATGTTTGTTATCAAGGTTCTGTTGCTTCTGAGCTTCATGAAAGCACAGATTTATAATGGTAATACCAGATGTTGGTTCCAGTTGTACAGCTGTAAACCTAAATCAGTTTTACTAAAAATGTGTGGAGTTTTCCAGAATAACACAGCAGAATTTTTCTTGTATTTTAAAATGATCTTGCCGTGCCCTAGGGCTCATTCTGTAACAGAAAGTTCTTTATCTTCATCAGGAAACTTGATATCTCTTCTATGTTGGGTTTGTGCCCCAGTGAACCCTGACTCAGCTCCATTAATGCAGTAAAATTAGAGTAGCTAAGATCATGTGATGCAAGTGATGCCTTCTCAGTCCTGTCAGCTTCATGACTTGTTAGAGGAATCTTCAGCACACGGGCAGTTCTGTCTCTTGGACCAATTTTTGTTAGAGGTGATGCTTACACACACAAAAAGAGAGGAAAGGTGCTAGAGCACGTCTGCAATGGAGACAGGCAGAGAGCTGAGGTTGTTCAGCCTGGAGAAGAGAAGGCTCTGGGGAGACCTTACAGCAGCCCCCAGTGCCTAAAGGAGGACTATAGGAAATCTGGGGAGGGGCATTTTAAAGGGCATGTAGTGAGAGGACAAGGGGAAATGGCTTTAAACTGAAAGAGGAGAGATTGAGGTTAGATATTCAGAATAAATTCTTCCCTGTGAGGGTGCTGAGGCACTGGCACAGGGTGCCCAGAGAAGCTGTGGCTGCCCCATCCCTGGCAGTGTTCAAGGGCAGGTTGGACAGGGCTTGGAGCAACCTGCTCTAGTGGAAGAGGATTGGAACTGGATGAGCTTTAAGGTCCTTTCCAACCCAAACAATTCTGTGATGCTATGGAAAGTGAACAAAAATTATGTTCTGTAGCAAGATTCAGCCTTATCTTGTCACTTGAACAAATGACAGAATATACATGTTTTTCTCACTGTACAAGTGGTGAGGGATGGATATGGCCCCTCACTCAGTAGCTGTGTGTGCTCCTATGTGGTAACAAGGCCAGTTCCTGGGAGCCCTCAGCTCCTCAGTCCCTGGCACGTGCTGTCTTTGCAGGCAGCTTCTTACTGATGTCCTGAAAGAAAAAAACATCCCAGTTTGGCTGTGTGCTGCAGCACAGCTGTATCCTCCAGGAAGAAGAGTACTGTCCTAGAAACAGGATTGTAGACATTGCCTCCAGGGTAGTGCAGAAGAGCAGCTTTCCCTTCAAGGTCCCTGTCTCCTAAGTATTCCGGTGCAGAAGAGGTACAACAATGTGTGCTTTTGGGATTAGCTCTCTAGCAGTTGTGAATGGTATACAATGGTCATCTTCAGTGTGTACTATTCAATTAAATTCCACTGTGCTGGAATAGAATTAATTGAAACATATCAGATTAAGTAAACTGAGCTTGTTATCACAGCTAGGCTTTGTCAAGCTTAACTTCAGCTTCTCAAATAAGGCAGCTAGCCTGAACTCAGTGTGGGATTCCCAGGTAGTTGGTGAGAGTATGCTGAAAAAGACAGGGGATGAATTCTCTCCTTACCTGTAAAGGAAAACAATGTCTGCACTTCTAGGTGGGCACATTACACAAAACACATCATACACCACATCCTTGGCTGGGTTTCTTAATGTGGGAGCATGTGGAATAAGCAGCTGTCTCAGAGTGTAAACTTAATGCTGAAAGTGTTGTTCTTGGCAGCTGTTTGTCTGAACATCCACAAACATTCCTGCAGGTTTATTTTGTCTTTTATTTTTTTTTTTTTCCTCCAGGGACGGATAGCATGTGCCAATGTCCTAAGTGACCTTTATGCCATGGGGGTCACGGAATGCGACAACATGTTGATGCTGCTTGGAATCAGCAATAAAATGACAGATAGGGTAAGATTTTCACTACTTTCCTTTGAAGGATTGCCCAAACAGCTAAACATGTTTAGAATGTCTTTACTTTCAGTGTATTTTCTCCTCAAAATTTGAAATCTTTTAAAGAAGAGATGGTTTTATTGAATATTTCAGTTCATAGCTTGGGTCTTGTCTCCTGAACATTCTGAGGTCACTTGCTATAGGTTTGGTTTTTTGTGGCATTGTAATCTGCTGCTGCTAATACCTTCATGTCCACCAAAATGCGGTCTCTGCCTCCATTGTCAATTCAGGACAATATTGCTCCAGTGGGGCATTTGATTACCAATTCCTCTATCATAGAATCATAGAATAGTTAGGGCTGGAAAGGACCTTAAGATCATCCAGTTCCAACCCCCTGCCATGGGCAGGGACACCTCCCA